>JAOTQK010044405.1:0-16715 GCA_025642025.1 Rhododendron ferrugineum | reverse complement strand
CCAAATATACTCATTTAGCGACGAAATTAAATTTTGTCGCCACTTTTTCGTCACTGAACATACTTTTTCTTGTAGTGTTGGTGAGATCTCTATCATCGATCTTTTTATCAGTTTTGAAATTTTAGTTTGCTAAATGGAAATTCTTCATTCGATGCATTAATTTGTAGTTGGGAAGGTACCAAATTACAGAAAATTTCTCCCACAACGTTACCCCACATCTATCTTCCACTACACCCCAAATAGCAAATTTGTCATGCGAATAGTACTCCTAGCTCATCTTGCACTCTAAAAATGATTCAAACTATCAGAGAACCAAAACCGTCCCTTTACTTTAACCGTTTAACGCATTTCGTGCCCTTGAAGTTTTTGGTTGCGTCGCATGTGAAACCTTGTCCGATTCCTTGTCTGTATCCACCCCCAGATTGGACTCTTCCCGCCATCAGAATCGCGTGTTTTTATTGTCCTGGTTCAGGATTGCATCACTCAAAGTAGATGATGCCTCACCAAAATCACAAAAAGATCGATCCCGCCTCACTTTTCTTCTGAAACAAAACCTCCCTCAATTGTTGCATTCTCATCCAAGGGAGAGCAAGGAATAATAGAAACATGTCCACGAGACCACAACCTCTATTACAGACAAAATCTACTTCACAATTACAAAAGTCATTTAATTTGTACCTTCAATTACTTTAACACTACCAAATTCCGTGTTCACTTTTGCTTAGGAAAAAGAAAGACTCTTCCTCGAAAGGAAAAAGAGACAGACTTGGAATATTTAATTCCCCAATGGAAAGAAATTTCTCAGATTGCGCCTTCTCGCCGACGTGCATATATTTATGTGTAGTTAGTTACTCGCTGTGAAACACAAGCGTTCAATTGAGAGAGAGAGAGAATGGCGGAGAGTCACGAAGCAGAGAACAATGAGATCAACGAAGCAGATATCAATGAGATCAATGAAGTAGAGATCAATGAAAAGGCAACTTCATTGCGCAATGAATTGAATCTTGATGGAGCTATGGGGAAATGTTTCAATTGGACTCCTCTACATGTGGCTGCATCAAGTGGGAAAGAAGTGCTTTTCCGAAGACTGTTGAAAAGCAGTCCAGAGCTTGCCGAACCTCTAGATTCGCAACAAAGAACGCTCCTTCACTTCGCATCGGCTAATGGATACATTGAGATTGTGAAAGCAGTAACAAAGGAGAGACCAGAGATGTGCCTAGCTCGTGATCGAGACGGTGCAAACCCTCTTCATGTTGCAGCTATGAGAGGAAAGGTCGAGGTCTTGGATCAGTTGCATCAAGCTAACCCCCATGCAGCTCGAGCTTATAGGAATGACAGAGGAGAAAGAGAGACTATCTTACACCTTTGCGTCAAATATAACCAGCTACCATTTCTAAAAATATTGTTGGAGAAATGCGGTAATGAGTTTGTCAATGCCAAAGATAATGATGGCAACACTATACTACATCTTGCTGTTGCGGGTCGAAGATTCGAGGTACGCTAAGACCACAAGGCTTTAGTTTGGCTTCAATGCTTTTGATGTATGATAATTCGAGGCCAAATTGATTTGGTACTACTTACTTAAATAGTTTCAATTGTTTTTGATAACTTTAAGTCTGGGCAGCCTGCGCACACCTTAACTAATTTCGGGACCCTGAAATTAGTGACTTATTTTGTCTAATAGCGCGTGTTTCTTTTTCACTTTTCAGACCTAAAACATTCGTAGTTGGATTCCATCTCAACTAGCTCAACAAGAGCAATCAGAAAAATTAAAAAAAATACATATGAAGTTAATTAAAATCAACTCAGAAATGGCAGGAAGTAGCCAGAATAACTAAATTGTTTTTTGGTTCATTCTTACTTTTGGATATTCTTTTGAAGTTGTTTAATCAAAACATATAATTTGTTCATTTTCTCTCGCCAATATGTAAATTCTATCCGAATGAGCCGGAAAAGGGGAGTTTTCCGCCACCCTTGTGGGCCCTCTTTGCGCATTTTTTTGGATAATTCAAACCGTGCATCTTGTAGGGCCTGTAAAATAATGCATCCATGCAAAAAATCAGTTTGTCCGGACATCAATAGGTATGTCAAAAGTTGAGTTTTTAGACTAAAAAATGAACGGCTGTGGAGAGTTTGACTTTAAAAACAGTTGACATATCTAGGCTGTCCATCTTTTCGTCTAGAACTTAACTTTAATTTGACATACCTATCAATGTCCGGATAAGCTGATTTTTGTGTGTGCATAAATACATTATTTTACATGCTCTACAAAATGCACGGTTTAAATTACTCAAAAAAATGCTCGAAAGAGGCCCACGGGGGTGCTGGCGGAAAACCCCCCTCTGTCCGGCTCATCCGGAATTTAATCTCATCTTATTATGATACTAATATTTTAACAAAAACAGAATAGAACAAAGGTAAGACTCCTACACAAAACTAACAAAAACAAAAAAGGCAAAAGAAGAAAAGGCCAAAAGCCAAAAGTTCTGTATAAGCCAACCATAACTAGTAGTGAAACAGATGCTGAAACGACCATAAACAATGAATGATAAGTTGAGAACCTAGATTCCAGATTCTTGAAGTGCTAGTGGATATTCTCCTCTACTCAGAGATCAATGTTTTGCATGTTTCGTATCTTAATCTCTCTCACAAACACATCCATGAATGTTACAGACCAAAAATTCGACATGGTTTTTTCTGGTTTGAATTGATTTGCCAATACTTTTGACACTAAATCTCAATCCTTGATTTGGACGGCTCAGATTAAAAATTAAAAAGCTATACACTCTCTCTTCCCCCTTCTCTCTCACGTGTTTTCCCTCTCTCTCTACGCTATTTCCTTCAAGCAGAAAGCTCCCACTGTCGACGAGCAACTAGTGCTGAGTCGCTGACCTTGTTGTCGTTCTCCCCTCTCTCGACCGTTCTCTCTCCCTATTCCACTTGCGAAAACACAGACGCCATAGTAAAAAATTTGGGATTTTTCGGAGTCGCTGGAGTTGGGTTGCTGAATCTGTAGTTCATCATAATCATCATCATCTTCTTCAGGACCGATTGTTGGCAATGGGAGAACCAATGCCGGAGATCCCAATTCAAAAAAATAAATCAAGGGAAAAATAACAAAAACTAGCACATAAAATTACACTACAATCCAAACAGGAGATCCCAATTCACAATGACCCAAAAAAGAATGCACAGGCAGTTCAAAGCACTGAGAACAACAATCACGTAACTGTGCTTATCCAAAAAAAATAAAAAAAATCACGTAATTGGAATAGAATAAGGCCAAATAAAGGCCAAAAATCACTTTATTACCAGATTTGGAAGGAGGAATCGTTTTTTTTTGCTTTCAAATTTTTTTTATCGGTCATTGTATCCTTCAATTTGAAACAAGAAATCACCAAGAATTCGAAACAAGAAATCTAGAGCACTCAGGCGGATTCCATTCGTCGTAGGACGGTCGGAAGCCAGAAGGTCAGCACTAGTTGCTTGTTGACGGTGGGAGTTTTCTGCGTGAAGGAAGTAGCGAAGAGAGAGAGAAGAGAGAGAGAGAGAAAGGAAAACACGTGAGAGAGAAGGGGGAAGAGAGAGTGTGGCTTTTTAATTTTTAATCTGAGCCGTTCAAATCAAGGGTTGGGATTTAGTGTCAAAAGTATTAGCAAATCTATTGTCTCTAGAACCGGCCCGAACATATATTTATGAACTTATCCTTAACATACATTGTGGATCATGATAGAAAAAGAAATGTTACAGAGATAAAGAGAAGTGTTATAACTTATAAATGTGGCAACTTCTATGAGAAAATAAAATTTCATTGTATTTTTAGCAAGAAAGTCGAATTATAACTTGTTTACAAGCCTTAATGAGTAAAAAAATATTACTTAAATAATTAGTTATACTCTTATAGGTCTATCTTGAACTGCAAATAAATCTTATTATGAACATAAATAAGTTCATACACATATAACATTACAAAACATAATACTCCATTGACCTCGATTTGTTTGTCTATTTTTTGACTTATTCATTTTGTAAAATATTTGTACATTCATGTTTTGACTCTGGAAAGTTTTATTTATGCCCTTTCCTTTTATGGTAATCATTATGCTCTTTTAATAAATTGGGATCGATCCCAAAAGCACTAGATAAATAAATTGGGACAAAGAGAATAAAATTTAGGTTTATACATGTACAGGTTATAAAATTTTCATTATGTACATGTAAAGGTTTATTCGTATTCAAGGTTGTATGTGAAATTCTTGTGACACACACATGAGCGTATACATTAAGTTTAGGTTCGGATTATTTATTAAACAAGCATAGGATTGAGGCTCATGTTTGGTTCATTTAGTACCCAAATCAAACTCGAACGAGTCTGAATAGAATTTGAATGAGCCTTTACCAAATTAAGCCTCAAATAGTTCATGCCGCCTTACTTTTTTCGTAGTAATTATTAGTTGTCTTGGATTTGTATATACATATCATATATGTAACTCTCACTCATCTTATAATTCCATGGAAGTGCTTGTTTAAGGAAATTAAGCAAACAAATTGCAAGTGCCACCGTTTCTGGCACTTATGAATCATGTCAAAATGAGTTTCAAAAAGAGATTTGAAATTTTTTTAATCAGCAAAAAAGATTCCCCTATCGTTAATAATAATGATACAAAAAAAACCCCTGTAATAATACACAAGGAAGCGTAATACAAAAAGGACAAGATCAACCAAATGGGAGCGTCATACAATGAAACCATGCTTTGTCTATCACTACGGATTGCCTCACGGTTTTTCTTAAAAACAAGAAAAACAGAAAAACCTTGTTAGCAAAGAACTAACAGGACACCTAATGGGCCATAGCCCCACCCCTAAAAATGCCAAAGCCCAAATATCTAAAGGGCCAAAAGCCCAAAACAAAACAAAAACTCTAATCCTACGGCCACCATAGCCCACCCAGACAACCACCACAGCCAACCCACCGCACCCACCACCAACCACCACCACAGCGAATGCCACACTAAGTTTGACTTGGTAAAAAATTATTTTAGGTTGCCTGGGCTAAAATACTTTCGCCTGACAGCAACAAGAATAAAATTATTTTACAAAAGTAGTGGCCAGATAACTTAAAATGTTTTACCTCGAAGATTTGTGATATCTCGCATTTAATGGATGTTTCAGATTATCAAGCATGTTCTCGACCACACAGAAATTGATGTAAATGCAACAAATGCAAGCAAGCAAACAGCGTTGGACATTCTCTGTCTTGGGCAAGAAAAAGGAAGGAAACCAAAGAAAGTTTTCCACCACACGAAAATTGATGTAAATGCAACAAATGCTTGCAAGCCAACAGCGTTGGACATTCTCTGTCTTGGGCGAAAAAAAGGAACAAAACCAGAGGGAGTAGACAAACGCATTCAAGACTTACTAATTAAAACTTACCATGCTGAAAGAGCTGACAATGCTGCGGAAATAGGAGAGGAAAACAATCAAATTATAGTTGCTGCAGTACTATTGGCAACCCTAGCATTTCAAGCAGGGGTGGCCCCTCCAGGCGGTGTTTGGCAAGACGATTTAGATGGACACAAAAGTGGAAAATCCGTGATGGCCTCTAATCACCCATTGTTGTACGTGTTCTTCCTCTGGTTTAACACATCCGGCTTTATCTCATCTTTATGCACACTCATTTTTATCATGACTGACTGGCCCTTCGAGCCAAGAACATATTCGCTGTGGAAGTCTGTCACTAAGATCATTACAATCGCATCCATTGCCATGGCATATTTCATTTCTATTTTCATGGTCTCACCGCTACAGAAACATGACCGGAGAACTGTACTGAGTCGCTTTGGTCACATTGAAGGTATTATTGTCCTTGTGCTTGCAGCTTATTTCATACTTGCGTTGATAACAATTACGGCAACGAATGAGAGAATCAGACGTCACATTGAAGGTTTTATTAAGATAATCAGACGTTGGACATGCTGATTTTTTATTTTTATGTTCTTATTATGCGGATTCTCATTAGCAATTTAATAATCATTCTGGTGTTTAATTTAATATTGTTGTCTTTATGTAAATGTATGGTATGCAAGTTAGTAATAAAATTGGATTGTTATGTGTGAGTAATACTCCTCGTCTTTCCCTCATCATTCTATTGAAATGTACCGAATGCCCTCCCATAGATTTGGCATTTTCTTTATTTTTTTTTATAACACAAAAAAAGAGTTCTATTAATGTAAAATTAAGTATATCGATAGTAAACTAGGAGGCCGGGAAAAAGGTATCGACGATCAAAAAAGAACATTCCAATTAGCTAGGTTGGTTATCTTGAAGCTAATCACGTGCCCCTGTTGGGAAACCGAATCCCAGAACCTAGTAATGACACGTACAGATTAGACAAAAAAAATGCAAAATCCTACCAAGCGGAACTAGGGTTTCACCTCAACTTCCGCGACACGAACGTTTGTTAAAATCTCTGTTTGCTCTCTCTAAGTCTCTCTCTATTTCGTGAATAATAGAAAACATGTTCTTACCTGGAGAGCATAATGTGTATATATAAGGCTACGATAGAGACCTAATGAGTAATAAGTCTGGGCTCCCATAGTAAATAAGAAACCATAATCCCACCATATTCTATTTCTTTATTTCACTAATTATAATTCACCCCGCTTCAAAATTATAATTGCACTTCCGTCCTTATCTTAATTATATTTCGAGCTCCATGTTATTAAATACTTAATAACCTTCCCACGTTAGGATTACAAATACTTGTTGATTCAAATAAATTACTAACAGACACTGTAACAAATTAAAGGAGTTGATAAGAGTTCGACTCACCCTAAAACTACAAAGACTGAACCACAAATACGAAGTAGAGTTACATCACTTGCCGCATTAATCCGGTGTACGAAAAAAAGGATCCATCACCGCATGGAAATGCGATGACCGTCCACTGCACGTTTATTGGGGTCCATTCTTGGCCCCACAAGATACAAAAAAATATTCATAAATTTTAAAATAATATTTTATGGGGCCTTGTAAAAAATCAGTTCCAATGAATATTGGTAGGTATATTTTTCTAAAGTTGTAGGGGCAAAACTGTTCAATTTCGCAATTTCGCTCCTACAAATTCAAAAAACATACTTACCAACATTCGTTGGAGATGATTTTTTACAGGGCCCTGCTGGACCGTTTTTCCACCATCTCTCCTAAAATCAATTGGTGGTAGGAAGAGTTTCAATTAATTAAGTCTTTTATATATGACATTCGACATCGCACCCGCAAACCTATTTTTAGAGCGGTCGCAGGGAGTGACATTGTGTAACCAAATTCATGGGGGCACTTCTAGCCCAACAATCCCTCCCTCACGATGACGCTCCCGCGACTCGAATCCATGACTTTTTAGCTTTGATACCACTTGTCCGACCGCTTTTCCACCATCTCTCCTAAATCCAATTGGTGGTAGGAAGGGTTTCTAAAAAATCAGGATTCTCTAACAATCCTAAAAAATCAGGATTCCCTAACAATCCTAAAAAATCAGGATTCCCTAACAATCCTTAAAATCCTAACAATATGAATGTGAATCACAAGTTATACTACCAGCAAAAACTACACAAGCAATTAATCCCACAACATAGAGATGTACATGGAAACCCCAAAATGAGTAAAAACCACGGGAAGGAATCAAATCATTATAAACATTGTGCAGTTACAGATATACTTATCCAAACGATATAAATCCTCACAACGTTCTAAGTACCACCTGACGAGTCACACGTACACCGCACCTAGTAATCTTGATTGCTAACGGCCTTGAGTCCACAAGACTTTCAAAACCTAATCAAAATCCCCTTTGGAATAGCGAACAACCTGTTGCTTCAGTCTTTTCTCTACTGCCGTCGTACACCTTTTCTTTTTCTTATGACCGTGTATATGCAGTGTGTGGCTCACCCTTTTCTTTTGCCGTCCTCGTCTTTATATAAGGCTGAGCTCTAAACCTAAGTAGGAAATAACAAGTCCATATATGGACCTCTTTTCACGTTGCTTTAGTTTTACAAAAACAGTAAATGCCGATTGATAATAGATTGTTTCCTCCATCGATCCGTCTTCACTGAAATCTGTTGCTTAATTCGCAACCTAACCTCTTAGAAAGGCTCGCACCCAAGCATGGGGCTAGGTCGTTGATAGCATATAAACCGAAAGACCGGAATCGTTCCCACAGAGAAATCTTCTTTTGCGAATTCGAAATTGATGTAGTGTAAGAATTGCGGCGTTCAAGCGGCCAACTTTGGTGTTTGATTCGATTGACGATATTAAAATTGGAAATAAACTAGATTACGATGGTCGAGTCAAAGGGATTGATTTACCCACGAATTAGCCATCAAACGGTTCCTTCATCTAACTCAAGAAAGAATCGAAACCGTCTGGATTCCACTTGAAGAAGTAAAAGCTGAAGACTACTTGTAACTCAACTCAAAACTCTAATTCAAATTGAACTCATTTAACGCAAGTGAGAGACGAAAAAAATCGTTCGCACGCGTAAGATTTTCAAGCACGTAGCATAAGGCAATAGACTTCATTGATCAAAGAAGCCACTAACCCCATGATCAATGCTAGACATCATTGGTTTAATTCATTCAAAACCTTGAGATTGAGCTAAAGTTAAAAGAAACCATTTAAATGACTAATCCATAGGGTGAACCTCACCCCGTGACCAAACCTATAAACTACTCACTCATAACAAAAAGATTAGGAAATATGCTAGGAAATGAAAACATGATTCACCGATGAAAACGCAAATAAACTTGATTTAAATGAAGATCCAACTTGTAGCTACAACATTAATACTTGAGAATTAAACATACAACCACTACTTATTTGAGTTGTTGAGGAATTGAAGACAAAAGCTTGAAGCAATAACTATGGAGCTCTTAAACATAAAAAGACTTAAGGTTAAACATAAAAAGACTTAAGGTGTAAAAGATTACATAATGGCAAATAATGGCTTACAAGACTATTTATATGCCTTATAAATCAGCCAAACAATGGACCAAAAGGTCCCTAAAATATCCCAAAATCATGCCTAAAGTAGAAAATTTCCATATATGGAATGTTGAAACATTCAACATAAAAGGCTGGTCGAAAGGCATTGGTACCGGTACCACAAAAATGAGGTATCGGTACCAACTTAACTGACTTCCATATCAGCAACATGGTACCTGTACCATGTTTTTGAGGTACCAATACCTCTGTGTGAAAACTACAGAATAGGGTCAACTAGGCACTTCAGGCCTTGAGGTGCCCCGACGGCCTTTTGACGCTTCATTGCTTGACCAACGGGACTTGGCGGAGGTGTGCCTTGTGGCCTTGGAGCCTCGGATGCCCTCGAGGGCCATCCTCGATGCATTGGCCTTCTTTCCAAAACCTTAGCACGCTTCGTGACATTCTTGACCAACGGCCGTCCACCGAGGCTTCTTACAACACCGTTAGGCTCCGGTGATCATGAACGTATGCCGCCGGGCACTTGAACTCTCGGTTACATCACAGAACGTCCATTGGCGTTCAAAACCGCCTTATTAGCACGTTTACTTGAAATACTCACAAAAATACCTTACGTGCAAAATCGAATAAAAACGACGACTTAACTATATAAAAGTCACAAACTAAAGGATTTAAACACCAAGATTGTACAATCTTGGGTGCTTATCACACCCCCCAACTTGAACTTTGCTAGTCCCGAGCAAACATAATATAAAACTTAAAAACTTAACAATCCTTCTGGTAACACAAATAAGAGACATGCTCATACCATATCTAAACTAGCAAGAGTTCAAAAATCACGGTTCATCTATACCACAACTCGCAGTTGGATACAAAACGAATGACTAAGTATGAAGCACATTCAAGCAAGCATAAAAAAGGCTTGTATTTACATCCAAAAAAAGGATACGCCAATATCTCAAACGCATGCACCCGCTAGCAACCATATCCCACAAAAAGTGCTCGGAAAATAGGTGATAGTGAACAAAAATGCTACGCCTTATATGTGGAGAGCAACAATAACAGAAATGATACTAGGGCAAATAGAGCTATATTCACGAAAGAAAACATGCCACAAACTAACTATGCTAAACATCAAAGGTATTGAATCAACATGGAATCAAGACGTACTAAGGATCAACGGAGGACTTCATTAGCATTTAATGACCTTGGTTAACAAAGAACGGTTAGCAAAACGGGGTGGCGGCCATATCTAGCTTGGTTATCTACCCTTGACCGCCACTGACACAAAACACCAAGTCAAGGCCACATGTCGGCCTGCAAAAACTTGCATAACCTACTAGTTAAAGTTTTAACTAAAACAAAAACAATAAAAGACAAAATAAGAGGTGGGATGTCAACCACCATACACCCAGACCAAGTTGAAGGATTTTCTAACACTAAAACCACCGACACTAGTCCTCATCCTCACCACCATCATCATCACCATCACCATCACCCTCTTCATCTTCCTCACCCTCTTCGGTTTCATCCTCTTCTTCCTCCTCATCAACACTACTATCTTCCAACTCCTCTTCTGGAGGAGCTACGTGTTTCCCCGCTCCCTTGTCATCCTCATCTTCAAGGTTTTTGGTATGCCAACCTCTCTAGCCAGTTGCCTCCTCTCCTTCTTATCTTTCTTCCTCTTCTCCTCGCTCTTCCACAAACATTTCAGAATGGCAACATTCTGACAGAAAAGCTTGTTCAACAAGCTGTCCTTCTTCTCTTTCGGGCCAGGCTTTGTAGTCAAAAAGGCCTTCGAGCTTTCCTTAGGAGCGCTACAGCGAAGCTTGCTCTTCTTCAGAAAGGTACCAGTGATTGGCCCGGGATCAAGGCGCTCCATTTTCTTGTAGTCATTGCCTTTTACACCTTGCTGCTTGCAAATAGTAGTTGTCATACAAGGGAAGGGCATCCGGGCCAATGAAATTGTGTCGTTCTTGAAATCAACCAACTGATTGAAGATAAATTTTGCCCAATCCACCACTAGCCTCGAATTCATGAAAACATACATTAACTCCCCACTCTTCCAACTCGGCTTGTGCTCCAAACCCCTCGGATAAAGGTTAGGGTGAAAAGCCTTGTTCAACACCCGAATGTCATCCTGCAACTCCCCCACGACGTGTGGAATCCTTGCCATCTTTGGGTCATGGTACAACACGTTATTGATCAACCCATCATCAATCTTTTCGTCCCGGGGGTAGTTCACCGTCTCCGGAGCAGGCCGCTTGTACCCCAAATACTTAGCGATCACAAAAGGGTCAACCATGATATCATTTCCCCCTACTTTCGAAACAATCCTAGCGATGTTACTAGTTTCAAAACCTATCGGAGGGGTTCTCATGTTTTGGTAGAACTCGATGACACACACGATGTTATACCCTTCCAACCTTTGAGTCCAAAAATTCAGCCCTTTGCTACGAATACGTTGAATGACCAGGTGATCGGTCCCAATGGACTTCGCCCTTAACCTGCCATTCATTTTTGAACCGACGCTTCATCACCCCCTCCTTCCACTAAACCCGTTTATCGGCCTGAACTTGCTTTCCCGTCCGACGAAGTCTTTTCCTCGACCGTTAGGCCGAACTTGTAGCCGCTGCCTGCTGCTCGGAGCCTGAGTCAGCCTGCTCCTCTACAATGTCAAGAGCAGGGGCACTAGAACTCGCCCCGGCCTTTCCCTTACCCTTAGCTCGAACCATTTTCCAAGTATAGAAGAAAGAAAAATTCAAATTTGGGGATTAGGGTTAGGAAATTTCAGATTTCGAGGGATGGGGGTGATTTCGGCCTTTGTACAAGGGGTTTGTAAGTAAGATTATGTAGGAGAGGGTGGAGATGGAGATTATAGGGAAAAACAAGAGAGAAATTCGAAATCCATGGAGGATTTGGTAAAATTTCAAAATTTGAGAGAGAGAAGATGGGTTTACCTTGATTTTACTTGGAACCCTTGATTTTGTGGAAGAAACATTGTGCTTGATGGAGGATATGAAGGATTTGTAAGAGATTGGGAGTGATTTTGGTGGATTTTGGTGGTGAGGGTGTAGGGATATGGCAGAATAAAGAAGGAGGGAGTCGTGGGTTTTGAAATTAGAATGAGGGGATCGGGCTTTTTAATCACCTGGAGCCTGCCGAAACACACTTGGTACCGGTACCTTGAAAGTGAGGTATCGGTACCAATCTAACTGTTGACCACTGGATTGAAATGGTACCGGTACCAATTTTTATAGGTACCGATACCTAGCTCTGTTTTCCTGCAGAAAATGCTTCCTTGGCTATTTCAAGCCCCGACCACTTGTAATCCACCCGGAACACTTCCAAACCACTTGCAACACTGTACCACACCTTCCAACTAACCCTCCAAACATCCGGATCCCTAAGTTAATGAGAAAAATGAGAGACACGAACTAGGATACAAAATAGGACGATGGGACACTTTTGTAGTTTAATCAATCAAAGAATACCTAGTATCACTTCCTAAGTACGTCATAGATTTCATAACTGATTCAACATAGACATCAAACACAATTAGGCATGAACATGAGAGTATGTACCTAAACTAAGAGTTTTAGATAAAAATGACGGGATATGGGTAAAACTTACTTAAGAACAAACTCAACACCTAAACCATTCATCCTTTAATCATGCAAATGAGTTGTAATGTAGAGGAACTCTCAAGATTACATCAAACTCTTGCCAATTAAGAACTTAATGAGCATGTGCCAAGTTGTGTTACAACAAAAGCTATGTACAACAGAAGGATTGTTCTATGAAATACTTAAATTTTTTAACAAATAACAATATATATAGCATATATATATCTCCTCCCAACTTGAAAGATGTTATGCCCTCATAGCATGGAGAACAACAGCATGGAGAGGGGAGGAATCAAAAATCGTGCCTCCGGGGGAATGTCAACCCCCGTATACCTCGACCAAGTTGGAGGCTTTGCGTCACTGTCCCTTTTCGTCATTCAAACAGCTTTCAAGGTTGACTCATTCGGCTCTTCCAACAGAACCACAGCTAGTCACACAGGGTCGTGGTCAAAGCGTTATCGGACTAACAACCGCGACACGTAATCACACCCATGCTTAGGGCTCCTGAATGCCTCATTCACTTTGACTGTAGACCCAATCCACCCAGACTGGTGTGGTAGCACATTCACCTTGCAAAAGACTGAAGTTCGAACTACCTACTAAGAGACAAATGACATTAAAATCGCCCGGCTCGTGTTATCCAGACACCAACAAATAAAAATATACAAAGGAACATTAAGAACACCACCCTATTTTCACGCAATCTCACGAGTTATACTTTTCTTCCCATGTCTCACCGGCGAGGTAAGACACGGGTGGCTATACTAGACCGTCGAATTTGTTACATCATGTCCAAAGTAAAATTTACCGCTTGATCTCACCAAGCAATTAAGCCCATCGTTCCCTATGATCAAAGCAAAGTGAGACAAGACAGAGCCTAGCGCCAAAGCACGGGAATATCAAGTCTCACCCAAAGACCTAAACTGCCCCCGATAGGGACATGTCTGAAAAGCATGGATCATTGACAGCAAACTACTACACGGTTTCGGGTAGTCTCAAGTAGATTTTGAGATATAATGCAACACAGTCCTAATTAATTTGCTTGGGACTCCCGATCTTAGTTTCGAAAGAGTTCTATGGCTTTCTACAATATGCACGGTTTCGGGTAGTCTCAAAGGGTGCTCTGTTAGGAGTTTGCTGGAACCCCTAATGAGCATCACCACACAGTGACCATCACCACATGTTTCACTAGTGTAAACCGAAATTGTGGATGCTCCCACGGCTAGAAGTATCGCCACACGATAACAGTTTGCATTCGAATAGAGTCACCACTTAGTTTTAAGAAAACTAAGAAAACAAGTAGAGATTCTCGGGTCGGAAGCCAAAAGTACGGTAAGGGAAAGGTGTTAGGCACCCCTCTCCGTCCAGCTGCGAGGCTGGCCCATAATCATTCAACATAAAATTAATCCGGTGTAAGAAAAAATGATCCATTCTAATGGGTTAATTTCACATAATGAACCATTCATGGATATGCAAATAAGTGGCGATATGAAAACGATGAAAACTTCAACTTACTTTTATATTTTCTCAATATGACCTGGTCTTGAGTTCAGTTCCT
Source organism: Rhododendron ferrugineum (assembly GCA_025642025.1). NCBI lineage: Eukaryota > Viridiplantae > Streptophyta > Magnoliopsida > Ericales > Ericaceae > Rhododendron > Rhododendron ferrugineum. The sequence goes on along the minus strand of JAOTQK010044405.1, from coordinate 2,537 downwards.
CGGTCTTCATTTTTTATTTCTGTAGTCAATCAATCGGAGCTACCGGTCCCTGACTAGGGGTGTGCACGGGTCGGGCGGGGTCGGATTTGGCCCCAACCCGCCATCCGACCCGACCATGTCGGGTAGCCATTTCTTGAACCCGCAACCGAACCGTGTAGGTAGCTAAACCGTCCGTGAAACCGATTATTTCTTTCGGGTCAGGTCGGGTTGGTCGGGTTAGCCGCAGAAAAATCAAAACTCTCAAACCCAAACAAAAAAAATACAAGAGAGAGAGAGAGCGCAAGAGCTGGACTGGACTGGACTACAAGTCTACAAGAATGAGATTTACCGATCCGAGATTTCGAGGTCTGTACTCTGTATTGATGATGGCGAACTTGAGCTTTGATTTTCCTCTCTCAACTTTGAACAGAGAGAGACGCCGTCACGCCGGACACGAGAGAGCGATTGAGCGAGAGAAAGAGAGGCTATGGAGCTGGACGGTGGAGCACTGGTGTGGAGGCGAGGGAATGAGATGGTGTGCGGCGACATTTCAGATCTGGGCAGTGATTGTCTTTTTGGCTTTTTATACCTAGGGCTATGGCAGTATAATATATACATATATATAAAGATATATTTGGTCGGGTCGGACCCGACAGGTTGAACGGATACAAACCCGAACTGAAACTCCTTTTTTTTTTTTGCAAAACCCAACCCGTACCCGACCGAGATACCTGTTTGAACTAGCCCGAAACCCTGCGCCCTGCGGGGCGGGGCGGGTCGGAACGAACCCACGGGTGAGCGGGTATTCTGCACAGGCCTATCCCTGACACGTCTAGCTAGCCATTAAGGCTATCAATTTCCATCAATTTTGCTTTCTCTCATCGATCGGTTCATTATTCATTCCAGCGAGCAAGCTTTACTCGCCGCATTAATCCGGTGTAAGAAAAAATGATCCTTTGAGTCCTTCGACCAAGCTAGGGACTGAATGTTTATAACTACAAAATCGATCTGGTCTCAGTAGTACGTTTTTCTGAGAGCATCTTTAATCCTTAATGTTGTGTGGTTTTTGATTAAAGCATCTTGACTGAGGCCAAGACAGCCAAAGCTGATAAACTAAAAGCCCCCTATTTTTGCTAAAGTTCTTATTTGACTTATTTCTCGTTTTATGAGTCAGATTATTTTCTCAAGGTACATCACCTTTAATTCAAAAAATATATACGTATTTTACTTACTGTACATCACCATTAATTCAAAAAATATATAAGTATTTTACTCCCTCCGTTCCAAATTAAGAGTCCATTATTCCATTTTGGGTTTTTCAAAATGATGGCCCTTTTCCAAAAATGGAAGAAAAAATTTGGTGATTTTTCAAAAGTGTTCCTTACAAGTGAATATAAGTGTTATAAAGTAGGTAGTGATAATGCCAAAACAGTTTTTGTTGGTGCTAAAACTCTAATGCATAAAAGTCTTGTACATTGCACATGGTACAAGCCTTTTGTGCACTAGAGTTTTGGCACTAACAAAAACAGTTTTGGCATTATCATTTCCCAAAATATAGGGGTAATAGTGGAAATGATAGGCAATATAGGTGTAATCATTGCATGTCCCCTAAAATAGTTGGATTCCCCAGGAGGGACTCTAAATTTGGAACGGAGGGAGTACTTATTTTAGTTAATGAAGCACACCCATCAAAACTGATAATGAGATTAATGTAAAAAATTTACAGACTGGGCCTGCTTGCCTATCTCCATATATTCATGTTGTAATAACTGCTGTAAAACAAGAACAGATTACCTTGAAATCTGCTATTGAAATACGGAATACCAAATTGAAGAACGACGATTGGGTTGAGTCGCGGACTAGGTCGCTTTCTTTAAGACGATTCGCGGCTCTGTCCAAATTGTGCAAGCAGTTTGTCAATGCCACGCCGTCCCCAGGATAAATCAGCCCAGAATTCACTACCTCTGCTCAGCCTTCTCTGCACAGAAGAAAACTGAAAAACAAAACACACAATTGACCTATTGCTCTAACTCAGAAAACATTTTTGGCGTGGAAGAGAGAGTTGTTTTTTTCTGTGTAAAAATCAATTCTGAAATGCTGAATTTATAGGTGCAAGCTGGGCTTGATTTTGAAAACAAAAAATCAAATCAAATCACGTTGCTTTGATTTAGCATACATTTTTTTACATGATTTTAATGAACACGTTTTTCTTAATCGACAAGAACTTTGTAGACACCCCAATTTGGCTCAACGATTATTTCAAGTTCCACCTTGGAGACCATCCCGATGATAAATAGGATATGTGGTTATTGTGGTTATTGTGGTTGACTTCATGAAAGCCTTAGAAACTTTGTGGAACTCTTAAGGGATTAATGAACACTTTAGAATAGGTGATAGGAGTGTCAAGCGATACTTAAAGTGGATAGAAATGAGTTTTAGCCTTGGTAGCATCGTCGATCTTCAAATAAGTCTGCTTTCAGCCCATTTTTCATAAATTAAACTTCCTTATTTTTGTGGTTGGATTCCACCATCTTGTAGTACTTTCAAAACCCTCTTTA
>JAOTQK010044392.1:0-16716 GCA_025642025.1 Rhododendron ferrugineum | reverse complement strand
CAACCCTAATAGAATAAGACAAACTAATTACAAGCAAGACCCTTTAACTAAGAGCTAGTTACAAAATAACTTCAACAGGAGCAACGATGAAGGTGGTGGTGGAGGGGAAGGTGGGTTTTGAGTGAGGGGAGGATGAATGGTGAATCTGGGTCGGAGGGGAATCGAGGCAGAGGAGAGGGAAAAGAGGAGTGACTTGGTGGAGAAGTGAGTCGAGACTAAATAAACTTTAATCAAGCCAATAGTTAAAAAGTCCATCAAAGACCAAAAAAAAAAAACCAAACAACCGGTATTTTTCTGTCTTTAATGTTATTTTCTAAGAATTTTTTTCAATTTCGATCTACATTTTTATACTTTTTGATTCCATTAATTCTTCAAGATGAATTAATTAGTTTCAAAAATTACCAAAAAACTTAGTAAAAAACATTATGAAAAGTAGAAATATCGAAGAACTTACCGGACAAAAATAATAGGAAAAAATGGGATATGTTGGAATTTACAAACAAATACTCCTATAAGTACTCATACAAATTGATATGGATAGGTTACCCAACAAAACTCACTTTGACAAAGTAGGGATGACATTCGGGGCGGAAATTGGGTTTTCCGTCCCCGATACCGAAGTTCCGCCCATATCCACCCCGATTTCCGAACGGGGAGGGAAGAATGAAACCATTTCCGAGTCATTCGGTTTTCGAGTAATCCCCGAACCGAATAGGTAACCGAATGGAATAGAAAATTATGTTTACCTAAACCATAACACAACCAAGAACAGTAGTTCAAAACAGAGAGAAACAGGAATCGAATAGTAGATGGAACCCCAGTTTATATGAATTCTCGAATAAGATCAAGACTAGAAAATCAAATAACAACCAGTTTTAGAGATCTAACAGCAAACAGAACCCTTGCTTACATGGTTTCTTGAACAGAAAAGAGCAAAACTTGACCAGATTGTGCAGAAATCAAGCAGATCGTGTGAGAACCAAGACTTTCCAACCTTATCGGTCTCAGGCGAGCCTTGCCGGAGAACTTTAACAGCCTTATCGGTCTTAGGCGAGCCTTGTCGGAGAGCTTTCCAGCCTTGTCGAGCTCAGGCGCGCCTTGTCGGAGTTTGTCGAGCTCAGGCAAGACTCGCTGGAGTATGGGTTTGCTGGTACGACTTACAACTACCACTTATGGGATAAATAGATCGATCGATCGATCAATCGAGAGAGAGAGAGAGAGAGAGAGAGAGAGATCTAAAATTGCCGCCTCTCCCTCATTGAGAAGTGAGAAATGAAAATAGGAACCGTAACTCATGTATGTGTATATATATAGGCAAGGGTAATTTTGTAATTTACTAGTCCGGTTCGGGTATCAGGTGAACCATAACCGATTCGAAACCCGTTTGGTTATCGTGTGTGCCAACCATACCCGTACCCATGGGGAATATTTCGGTTATGGTTCGAGGATAATTTCGGTTATCGGTTCGGGTATCCATCAGTTCGGTTCAAATTGCCATCCCTATGACAAAGCCATTTATTTTTCCCTTATTTACCTTTTTTTCATATCAAAACCTTATTTACAACAAATTATTCACTAGCTGTGTAACCGCCACGTGGTGCTCAAGCCACTTTTCCACATTGGTGTAGCTAGTAATTAACGTTGGCTTATTAACCTTTTTAGTCCCCAAAGTATTGACCGTGTCTCAATTTGGTCCTCAATATAAACATTGGAGACATTTAGTCCCCAACATACAAAATGTGTACCAATCAAGTCCCCAATCCAAACTCCAATAAATCAAACCGTCAAAACGGGGTAACCTCATCATTTTGCACCACCCACCCCCATTTGGAACATCAGCTGCACCAAAGAAACCTTAACCAATTCTCTTCTCCCAATTTTTCGAAACGATCAATGACCACATGCACAAAAAGAAACTCAATACATGATCACAAAGCTAAATAAAGAGATCCCTCTTCCATTTTCCCGTACTTGATGAATTCTTTGTCGAGATTTTAATAAAATTTTATTGTCTATAAAAAAAAAACTAAATACAGAGATCAATGACCAAAAAAAAGAGAGTTAGGACAGACGAGCAAAGCATCTCCAAATGGACGCACGAATCCGCTTGCACATCTCTCGGCCTCCTCTCTGCAAACCCCCCTCCGCACCACAGCCCGATCGACAATTTCAACTCCCTCTTCAATAACTTCAACACCCTCGTATCCACAAGCCTTGCCAATCTCATTCACAGACCACACCAAATCAACCAAATTCTCACATTCTCCTCAACTTCAATATCTCTCAATAACAAAATCGAAAACCCACATCTTAGAACTGGTTCAAACCTGCCACAAAAGGCTCCCCCAAAATCAAAACCCTCTTCAAAACGCTAATCGTCGGCGGTGGCATCGCCGGCGCATTCACCTACGTGTGTCTCCACCCATTCGGCACCGTAAAAAACAGAGCTCCAACCCAAAGGGGCATCAGAAATTTACAGCTGTGCTTTTGACACAGTTGTTACAACCTTCCAAAGTAATATTCCAGGATATTTATTCTGGTGTTTCGGCTGTAATTGTTGGGTCTACTGCCTCTTCTGCTATATTTTAGACTTGCAAGTTTGGAAAATCAGTTCTGTCCAAATTGCCCAATTACCCATTTGTATTGATACCACCCACTGTCGGAGCCAAGGGCAATAGTTGAAAACCCATTCAAAGCAGGCCTGCCCAAAGGGGATGTCTTGTGAGGTTTTATTTTGTCAAGGATTTTAGAGAGAGATGGGTTTTTGTTACTTTGAAAAGCGAAAGCAGATTTTGAAGGAAGAAGTTGTCGCTCCTTTTGATGGTTTCTGGCTGTCTGTTAGGGTTGATGGGGTTTCTAGTGCGAAATGACAAGGTTGCCCCCTATTTTGACAGTTTCCTTTAACAGAGTTTGGGTTGGGGATTTGATTGGTACACATTTTGTATGTTGGGGACTAAATGTCTTCAATGTTTACATTGGGGACCAAATTGAGACGCTGTTAATACTTTGGGGACCAAAAAGGATAATAAGCCAATTAACGATAGTGGGGCATCTTTTAAACACACTTAAAAAAAATCGTAATAAACAACACCAAAAAATAAAGGATGCTTGTGCTAAAAATAATACTAATGAAAAGCTAACACATTTTTTTTGAATTGTCTAAATGGATCAAGTCTAATAGCCGTTAGATACAAAATAAGTTAAATAACTAAAATGTCAAAATTCAACAATCTTAATCCATTTAGAAAAAATATACTTTTCTTTTAAAATTCATGCTTAAACCTCTAATTTCGTCACACGTTGTAGGTTCTATCGACAAATACAATACTAGTTTCAAAATTGTGAATAATTAATATAGTATAATGCATACTGTATAACTCATGGTTTAGCACTTTAGCTACTTACAAATTTGGACATTATGCATTGGAGAGTTTCAAATGGTAAGCGGTGGCCTTTTCTTTTCACTAAATATATCATTTTGCAAGTGTTGGTATATAAAATATATTAAAATGATTAAACAAAGAACAATTTAAGAAGTCAATTTATAGGGAAAAAATACGAAATTTGGGGAAAAAAAATTCAGTGGGGGCACTTGTCCTCAAGTGGCTCCGCCACTGCTTTTCCACTATATATTGTTGTGGGGTTGGAGAGAAAATGCATGGGCTTCACCGCAATATGTAATGGAAATGGGGTCAGGGCACTACGGGTGGGTGTTATATATTGAGCTTTTTCACAGCCTGTGAAATGTATTCGTTTTTTGTGGTTAAATACCTCTGCAATCAATGTTTGTTAAACGAAACGTCATGTTCAACTAATAATGGAGTCATTATTAGGTAGTCTCGGAGGACGGAATAGTGTTCGTGCTCTCTCTCACATAACATGTGGGACCAACGAGGAGGACTCACAAATAATATGTGGGTCCAGCATTTTATGTGAGAGGGAGCATGTACACTATTCTGTACTCCGAGACTATCTAATATTTTTCGCTAATAATGCATGTTCAACTATATGGTGAAATCATCATCCGTACACAAATTAGGGTCGGTGAGGTTCGTGATTTGATTCACTGTACCTAATTTTTTTTATCCCTTGATTCACTGTACCTAAATGAAAGGCATATGTCTTAATAAATAAGTCCATTTTTTCCCCAGCACCCTCAACTCTCAAGCTTCTTGCCCTAAATTTTATAAAATGTACTATTATCATAAGTACTACTCCTACTACTATTTGAGGTCGAAGCCGAACATCCCTCCAAACAGGGGCCCATGGGCTTTAGGCTGAGTTTGGATTTTTTCTAACAAAGTCAAACGTCTTTTTCTTTTTTTCTTTTCTTTCGTAAAAGTACATTTCGTGTCAAAATTCTATCTATCTACTAGCGGATAATCGTGCCTAAGGACACGTCGAAACGTACGTATATAAAATATTTCGCTCTAACCGACCAATATAATCTAAACATAGAGTTAGTTGCAATATTGAATTGTTTCCCTATTCGATCACAAAGGGTAACGTTTAAGTATACATACATTGCCTAAAAAATGAGAAAGTGATCGAGGGTATATTGATTATGCAAATATTGTTTGTATCTTTGTAAAAAGAAATGATCTGACGGCTGCAACATTAACTTGGAAAAATATGATCGAATGACCTTGGATGTTACGTGTCTGTATGTCTAGGCACTTTGTTCCAATTTTTTTTCTTTTTTGAGCTACTTGTCTCATCTCATTACTCGGTGGAGAGGCTAATGGTTGAGACTAGGGGAGGAGAGGAGAGGAGAAGTAGGATGGAGATGTGTGTTTTTGTCTTGGTTGTAATAGCAACACCGGCCACATGCTCCCAAACAAAAAACCTAACAGCTAGCATATCCTGATGGATAATGCGTTACGAAATTAAAGGCCGAGTGTGGTGTGGTGAAGAATGAGACACTTCCCTCCCAACCCCTTTTTTGGTTTCTGTGTGACACCATCTTTTCCAAACTTGTATTTTTTTTGATCCTATCTTTTCCAAACTTGTTCCATAACATTTTTTTAGGTTGGTTACTTGGCGATTTTCCTCTACTAAATTTATACCTATCTTCAGAAAAATAAAATAAAATAAAATAAAATAGTTTTGGAGCCCTAAAAAGACAAGGATCTCTCAAATTTATGCCTATCTCCAATCATTTCTCTCTCACTCTCTCTCCACTCATTACCTCTGTTTTTAATTATTACCCTAATTTTTCTCTTCACTCATTACCCAAGAATCAAACCCAAATTTGAATCCGGACAAGGCATTAGTTATCCCAAGGATATTTCCTCGTGATATATATATATATATATATGTATATATTGGAGTGTTTCATCAATTAATATTCCGTTTCTTATGTCTTTCTTTAAGTCCATTCAGTGGTGGAGTCAAGATTTGGATATGGGGATGACACCAATTGAACTCATGGAAACTACTACATCCTGCTTTCTCCCCCGACATGCATCATAAATTCAAATTTCTAAGAGGGCGAGCCGCTGCATCCCGCTTTCTCCTTTGGCAAGCACCTAAAATAAGGAATTTTAATTCGTAATTTATTCATATAAGTCTATAAATCGAATTATATGTTTCTTAACACCATCATAATCCGTAAAAAACATATAGTAAAATTACTAAACTTGTAGAAAAAAATTAGGGAAGTGATTTTCACACTCCCTTTTTTTTTTTTTTTTTACAATTCACACTTATTTATTATTATTATTTTTTTGTCTTTATCCATATGAATTTACTATCTAACCTTTTTCATACACTTTTTCTACCATCCAAAAGCAACATTGTAAATTCATGTGGATAAAAACAAAAAAAAAGGAGTGTAAATTGTAAAAATGGGATTGTAAAAATCATTTTCCAAAAATTAATGCCAAAAAAAAGATGTTTATTTCCAATTAGTGAGAATAGAGAGAGAAGAGTTAAAGAGAAAAAAAAAAGAGAGTAGAATTATAGAGTTTTGAACTCCCGTTTGCAAGCCTTGGAGAAAGTACATCAGCCAACGCCCAACTTTTGATGTATTTCCATCTATTTTTATTTGATCTTTTCTGTGTAATTTTTTTTTTTGGTTGTTCCGGAATCGGGGGTGGCACGTGCCACAACTCTCTTTACATAGCTCTGCCCCAGGGTTCGTTTCATTAAAAAAAAGAAAAGCATGATACAAAGTAAAAACGAGGGAAAGTGAAGTGAAAAAAATAAAAGTCCAAAAAAATGAGAATGATAATGTCAAAATTATTCTTGTATATGTCAAAATTTTAGTGTGTAAAATCTTGTAACCTGCCCATGGTATGCCTTAACTGGGCCAAACGAGGCTTGAGTCTCTCATAATGGGCCTCCATCGACAACCCAATTTGAAAGGTTTACAAAAGTACAACATTCAGCTAGGGTTTAAGCCACAGTTGCTCCAATTATCTCTCAACAATGGCGAAGAAGAGAACGAGACAGCAGAATCCTGAGCCCTTTCTCGCCGACGAAAACGCCGCCACTGTCCCCAGGAAACGGAATAAACCTCCCAAACACCACCAGCTTGAACAGAAGGCACCTCTCTCTCTCTCTCTCTCTCTCTCTCTTCTCTGGTTATTATTTCGTATGTTTATGTATGTGCGTGTGTGTGTATATGCAGCTTATATCGTCGGGTACGAGCTCGAAGATATTGAAAGAAGCTCTAATTCAGCAAAAAGAGATAAACGAGGAGAACGAAGGGAGAAACCCTAACAACCTGGTATTTGCCGAAGATACCGCGACGGAAGTGGTTTTGGAGGAAGATGATATCGACGACTTCGGTGGGTTCTCGGAGACTCAAAGCCAGTTCGGAGGTTACGAGGTGTGAGTTTGATCTATCTTTTTCTTTTTCCATTATTTGTGATTATCTATTACTCCTCGCTTTCGATTCGTGAGAATTGTCACATCTGCCATTGCTTCCGGACTACTTAATTAGTTTAGTCAATAAGACAGAATTTTGGAACTTGAAGTAGTCTTATGCCGGTGTGGTTCGAGGGACTTTGTCTGAAATGTTAGGAGAAATAACGGGGAAGGAATTCTCTCTCATGTTTGAATTCCGAATGGGGTGAGAAATTATGAGAGAGGGAGAGGAATTTAGAAAATAAGAGCTGTCATTTAACTGCTATTGTTTCCCGCCAAAAGGCGAGAAACCGAGATTGCCCATAAAAAAACGTTACCGAGATGCCATAATCCCTTTTGCTTTGTATCTTTAGAGTAACTTGAGGTAGACTTATCGTTTTTCTTTAAATTCTCAAATTTTGCTGTCATAGGAAGAGGTCGATGAAGAGGATGAGAAGCTACTGGAGGCCTTCGTATCAAAGGATGCAGGACGGCAACAGACATTGGCCGACCTGATTGTTGCAAAGATCAAACAAAAGGATGAACAAGTTTCTTCAGGTTATAGTGATCTGTCACAATGCTCGTGTGCAATTTTTTTGGTGAATCAACAGTGAAATGTTAACTTTAGTTTAGAATCATTTTGTTTCAATAAATATCCCTACCAAAAGTTGCTGGTTTTTTCCGATTCTCAAAGCTTAACAAACAGCCTTGATAACTTAGCCCAGGCTTTACTACTGAATGACCACTGTGGCCGTGAAAGTTGAGGAGAGAATTGATTGTTTTCCCTGGCTATAAGATGCCGCTTTAGTCTTAGTATTGTCTTCAATTTTCTTAGATAGACCTAAATAATGGTACTTTGATTTACTGCAAAGAAGTTTTGATACTGATTAGAACTTCCTTCATTACCAGAAGTCCGCCCTCTACCCAAATTGGATGAATCTGTCATTGATCTATACAAGGGGTACTTTTACTTTCGTTTTCTACATGTTATTGAGGTTTGTAGTTTGGATTATGCATCCCATTTGGGCCGTTAAGCTGGAGTATTAATGTTATGTGCAGAGTTGGAAAGCTTCTTAATAAATACACAGCAGGAAAAATTCCCAAAGCTTTCAAACACATATCTTCGATGCAGCTTTGGGAGGAAGTCCTGTACCTGACTGAACCTGAGAAATGGTCGCCAAATGCTATGTACCAAGCCACAAGGATTTTTTCTTCCAATTTGGGTGTGAAAAAGGCAGAACGTTTTTACAGGCTTGTCTTACTGCCCAGGACCCGTGATGATATCCGAAAGAATAAGAGATTGCATTTTGCCTTGTATCAAGCTTTGAAGAAATCCATATACAAACCGGCTGCCTTCAATAAGGGAATATTGTTCCCATTGTGCGAGGTATGAAATTTTGATGATGCACAAGATAGACTGCAGCTGGCCTGCTACCCTCTTACATTTAAAAAGCTGTCCAAGTTCCAGCTTTTTTATGTAGCCGTTGGATTGTTTGTTGAACTTTTGCATTGTATTTGAACTTTCTTAGTTCAGGTCACCCACATTCAAGTTCTGAGGGTGTCTCATTTCCATTTGTACAAGTCGATTACAATTATTAACTCTCTCATATCTTCATTTGAGTCAAATTCCTCGTATGGAGTCCTCTTATTTTTATTGTTTTGATTTGTGGTTTCGGCTTTAATTATTCTGTTTTGTAAATGCATAGTCTGGAACTTGTAATCTAAGGGAAGCTGTTATCATTGGGAGCATTATTCAGAAGGTCTCCATTCCTCCACTTCATTCGAGGTATAGCTATTTTGCACTAGGTTTAGATTTATCATTTCAGGTAGAATTACGGAATAATAAGTCGAGGGAGTGGCTTGAGGGGTCAACATACTAACCTTCAGAACAATGGTAGTGTTTACTGTTTACCATATTTTCAACACTGACCTCTCTCTTAATTACAGTGTAGCACTATTGAGGCTTGCTGAGATGGAGTACTGTGGCACAACAAGGTAAGATTTGTACTGCAGAAGTGCATTTCAGGATTTAATTTAATTCATGCGGATGTAAGCAATTTAGTGGTGGTTTGATCAGTAAAATTGTTGGTAGAAAACTGCCCTCCTTGAAAGGCTTCACCAGTTTCGTATTTTAGATTTTGGGTTGAATAATGGTTATGAGGATTTTATAAACTGAATTGGCTTCAGGAAGGGGATGATCCAATTGCCATTGTGTAGAATAGTGCTAGTTTGTTTGGAAGATTGCACAATTGTTTTTCCATCTCGTATTCGTTGTGGTTTTATAACTCCCGCAGGCATGTGATAGACTCTTGTTTCCAGTAGACACACGTCCATGTTAGTGGATTAGCAATTGGGGATAGGGTTTTTAATGCATATCCAATATTGCATTTGTTTATATTGTGGTTTATGTCTGACATGTTCAATGCTAGTAAAGAATAAAATTGTCAAGGATAAAATAACTTGGTACCAAATACAGGTTTTCTTTAACAAAAGAAGGATCTCGAGATGTTGGTTATACGTATTCAAATTTATCTATATCGGTGTTATTGTTGCATGGTTAAATGTTTTCATCAAATTAGTTTTGTCCTGATTTGTGCTGTGTTTGGATGAGTTTTTGAGAAATTTTTTATGAGAGTAATGATTGGAAGTAGGGGTAATGAGTGGAGAGAGATAGAGAGAAAAATGATTAGAAATAGGGGTTATGAGTGGAGAATAATGATTGGAAGTAGGGGTAATGAGTATTTTTCGAGTTGAATTTTTTTTCTTTCAAAAAGGGATCTAAACATAGCATTGAATATTTCAGTTACAATAATTATGTCTTTATTTTGGCTTTCCCATTAGTAAAGGTTCTTCTGACGTCTGTGCATCTGAGTATAGATTGCCTCTGTTCTTTTTGTACAAGTTTTCTATTTTGCCCACCTTTTCATGCTCATATTCGCTTTGAGAATCTTGTGCAAAGTCATTGGGTCAAAATGGGTTCTGCGCTCTTTAGGCCAGTTATATTTTCAAATTCCATTTGTTCGGCTGATCATAAAAGTTTTGACAATTTTGCATTTGTTCGGCGGGTCTTAAAAGTTTTGACAGTTGTGCATTGGTGCTTTGATGCAGCTATTTTATAAAGCTATTGATTGAGAAGAAGTACGCTTTGCCATATCGGGTACTTGATGCTATGGTTGCTCATTTCATGAAATTTGTTGAGGATGAAAGGATAATGCCTGTGATCTGGCATCAGTCGCTTCTTGCATTTGTACAAAGGTTAGTATTCTTGTTAATAAAGGCACTAGGGTTTTTACTTTGCATATATAAAAGTCGCAAGCAGTCTCCCCTTCCCCTTACTACAGCATTATCAGACTGTTATTTAGGTTATTGTGGTTGCTGTAAATGGTAGTTATATTAAAGAGAAAGATATATATCGCCATAAACAGGAAAAATGCTTAAGACACATCTATGGATTTTCTCAGCCCCAGCCCTTAAGCTTTCCTGATCTCCTTTTTATCCCATATGCCATTTATATAATGGACGAACATTTGGTAAAACATGTAATGATGCCCATATTGTCATCCCATCTCTATTCTGTGATTTTGGATTTTGTTAACTTGTTCAAAATTAACAGCTTTTTTTCGTCTAAAATAAAGAAAAAGAAATGAGAGTTATTTTTCCCCTTGTACACCAGTCACGTAAAGTTTTTTTACAGGTACAAAAATGAGCTGACGAAGGAGGACAAAGCTAACCTTAACCTTCTAGTCAGAAACCAAAGGCACAAATTAGTAGGAGCTCTAACCTCTTTACAGCTACTATGCTAATTTCTTTTGGCTTTTCTTTGTCAATATCAGATGCATTTGTTTCCAATTTGAACGCAGGTTACACCTGAAATATTGAGGGAGCTAAATAGCAGCCGCAACCGCGGTGATAAAGAGGACGATCTTATGTCAATTTATATCCTTATTATAATCGCTGTGACATAGTTTGTATTTTCTCATCTATTTAACATGGCGTTTCCTATTGGACTTTTATTCAAAATCCCTAGCATATGATGCTCCAAAATGGTAGGCTTAAATGTTTCTAAACAAATTGACCACTCTAGAAGTAATTAGTGGATCATATTTCGAGGCGGTACAGACGATTGGCTAGAGACCAAACTGTTAAAAATGTCTCCCTCAAAGGCTTGCAACGTAGGCTATAGTATCCTGTGGTAGTGTGCTTCCAAATGTAAGGTTTGGTATCCATCCCCTGTTTGTGTAAGATTCTGGTTTGCTAGTTTGGCAATTGTTTGGTATGACGTTATCCATGCTGACCTATGAAGCACGGATACTCTATTTTGGCCTCCGTATCACGTATTGTATCCGTAATCGGATACCGATACCCTCGGATACTCTCCGGATATGTATTTGATACGCTTTTTAAAGTATGCTGCTTTTAGAATTATTTTTGGGTATCCCGATACTTTTAAGATACGTGCGGATACTCTCGGATATACTCCGGATATGTTTCGGATACGCACGAGGGTAAATATGTTATTACTTAAAATATATGAGTTAAAATTGCAAGTAGGACTATATTTTTCTTTTTCCCCAACCAATCGACACCAGAAACACACCGACAATATCCTCTCTCGACAACCTTGAAAGTCTCTCATCTCTCTCTCGTCTCGTCTCTCATCTCTCTCTCTCTCGTTGTGTGTATGTAAATATATATAACTATATAGATAGTTAGATACAATTATATATATAACTATACGTGAATATATCTCTCTCGGCATGTAAAATGGTGAACTTGTGTAATGAAAAACCTTAATCATTAATGAAATTTTAGGAATTAAAAATTATATATAATATATTTTTAATTTACTTTTATATTCAACGTATCCCCTAACGTATCGTATCCTTCGTTTTGAAAAAATCACGTATTCGCATATCCATATCGTATCGTATCCGTATCCCGTATCCGTGCTTCTTAGATGCTGACTATGAACTGCACATTTATTTGTGGAATCATTAAACTTATCTTCAAGCTTGTATGAATGTACCTTTGTCGTAAGACTTGCTAACTGTTCTTTAGTTTCCTTGACTCAACCTTTTACCGACTCCAATGTCTGTAGTCAATAAAACAATAGAAGAAGACAGGTTTGACATTCCAGATGTGCCAATGGAAGAGGACTGATTATCCATCTACATCTACCACAATATTCTTGTGTTTCGTTAGGTAATTGGTGTAATTACTTTTCTTACGATGTCTGGCTTTAACTCCGACTTGTCCTTTGTCAATGTAATTTATTTTCTATGTACCGCCAAGGTGTAGTTGATTCTTTTTTCCTTCTACAGGGTGATAACATCTTGCAATGCTATTCGCGCTATTTATCAAGGAAGGGTTTTAGTTTATGTTGCAGTTTCTTTCGGTGTCTGATATAGGATGAACCAGTTTATGGTCGAGAGTCCGCTTCAGGTGCTTTTAATTGGTGCAGGACTTGCGAGCAAGGGTATCAGTTTTGAGTAACACCATGCTTCCTACTACAGTCGGTAGATTCTTAGTGAGGATTGTATAGTATTTGTTGTTTTCGGTCCAGAGTCCAGACCCAAATACAAGCATAAAGCTTGGGTAAAAATTGAGTGTCTTTTGAGGAGATTTTGACATATCTGGTTATTTATTAGGCTGATGTTAGAAATTCCTTTTGATACACCTTTCTGTTAACATTTTTTTATCTTCCTTATTTAAACCATGTTTGTGTTGAATAGTTATTTTTTTCCCCGTATTTGTTTAATCCAAGCCTTGAACTATATCTTTTTGATCATTTTCTTCTAAATGGGCCAGAGCTTTCATTTCAACTGTCTTTTGAGGGAACCTTCATCAAGTTGGTGATCAGACATCCCTTTTGTCTAATGCTTTTCATCAAATTCGCGGCGTTGTCTTTAACTCTGCACTCGAGCCCTATATTAAAGATGAATCAATAGACATCATCGCGCTTTTGACTTCTACAATACCATCATCACCACTTATCTCTTACCAACCAGCCTTTTGGCTTGCGCAGTTACCAGCAACAAGCGTGAGTTTTCCTCCCTTTTGCAGAGAGGAGAGTGTGTATATCTATGTTTTATGCCTGGATGTCTGGGTCAGTTACACCCATTTCAGTTAATTTTGGGATCGTGATGTTAATGATCAGAAAATTGTCAGTGGCCCCCAGGATGTTCGTGCTCTCACCGGATCAATTTCTTGTATTTAAGAGGAAAGAATTTTCTTAACGGGGGGTTCCACGGAAGGAGGGGGTATTTCAAATGACGGGTATATAAGCCAATTTTCGTCATTATTCAAAAAAAATTGGATTTCGATAATTATTTTTTACTTTTTAGATTCCTCTTGTCATGGAGATGCAATAATTTCCAAAAAATTGACGCAAAACTAACACATGAATTTTTTTTGAATAAGAACAAAAAAATAAATCACTTGGCTTATTTAGCCGAACGGGGCCTTAGTTTTCCTTTTTGGAATGTGCTATCAATTGGCACTCCTTAACTTTCTGTTTCCTATAGCTTTCCTTGGGGTTTTTTTCTTTCACTTTTCACCCAAAGTCAAAGGGTAAAACGCTGGTGATTGAAACAGTACAAAAGTAGGGGTGAGCATGGTTCGGATTGGTTCGGTTTTATATTAAATCAAGAACCAAATCAATACGTACGGATTATGAATTTGGAGAATCAAACCAACCCACAAAAGACATAAAACCAAACCAATTCAAACCATTAAAATATGGTTCGGTTTCGGTATTAAACCATGGTTTGCTTTGAACGAAGCTATTGTCTTCAAAAAAATATTTAAAGTACTTAACATTATGAAGATAAATTAAAAAAATACATATATTTAAACCAATTCTATTCAAATTATTAAAACACACTAATATCAACCAACTAATTAAGAGTAGAATACCAAAAATAACTTCAAATCTTAAACTAAGAAAATAAAATGCTGATAAGTCACTAAAATGAACCAACTAAGAATACCAACTACTAAATATCTTAAGATAATTTAAACAAATAAAAGGCCAAAAATAATTCCTAAAACTATTGAATTGACATGAGGCAGCAAAAGAGCAGTAGTAGCAGTAGAAACCAACTTGTGATATCACTCCAAGTCGAAGTTCATATCATTAACTAGGCAGTGAAGTAAATTAAATATTGCGATGGATTTAATAGGATCAATAAATTAAGAAAGTAGTTGACTAAAGCTCTCATATTTATTGGGTGAATCATAATTAATTTATATATATATATGTGTAATATGTAATATGTATGTATTATACGGTTCAGATCGGTTTGGAACCATAACCGTAAACATGAATCCACAAACCAAACCATATAACACTGTTTCTAATTTTTTTAAATCATGACCAAACCATACTAACTAAAAACCCGAATCAAACCTTCCGATTTGGATTGGATTGAATTGGATTTACGGTTTGACGGATTTTTTGCTCGCCCCTGTTCAAAAGCGTATCAAACAGGGAATCCATTAAACGAGTGGGGAGCACCATGAAAGCATCCCACAAGCCATTTTCGGCGACCTTGACTCACTATTTCTCTATCGCCTTTTGCTCTCTCTGCAACTTAGATATTTTCTTGCCCTGTTCTTCACATCACCCACATTAGCCCATCCAAGAGGACACATCTCGATCTAGAGAGAGAGAGAGAGAGAAGTGTCAATGGGTCAAGTTAATTTTTTTTTTTTTTGTTAATGCAAGGAGTTCTGGGCTAGCTTGCGAGCTCATTGAAGTAAATCTTATAGCATTCCACAGTCTTTTTACACGCTTGCGCGCGATGTAAGAACCGAAGAGTTATTTATAAGGAAAATCAAACTTCAAATCTTATACCGTGTTTGGTTTCGTTTTTGAATTTTTTTTTGAAAAATAGTAGGAGTAATAAGTGAAGAGCGATAGAGAGAGAAATGTTGAAATTAGGAGAAATCTAGGGGGAAATTTTTTGAAAAATTCTTTTTGAGAAGGAAACAAACACAGCATAAATGAGAGCAAACTTTTAGGTTTCAAGACCATCCGGCTAACTCTTGGGATGACGAAGGGTCAAGTTGCCGGGTCAACGAAGGAGATGAGTATGAAATTCCCATGGAGTCTATTTGCCAACCGACCCTTGCTATTCAACACAAAAGTAGTGGTCCTAGTTCAATCGGACTTTTCAATCGGACTACTTTCAAGTCCTCCAAAATAGCCAAATTTCCAAGTCGACTGCCGTGTAAAGCAGAGATACACCCTCTATTTCTTGACAAAATCCACAAAAAATGAACCTTATTTTAAGGAAGAAAACTCCGCTATGTTACTAGTTGTTCATTAATCTGTCCTCCAAATTGGGCAACCAAAATGGGTGTTCCCTCTGTTTTGGCACTCTTGCTTCTCTTTCACCTACTGTTTCTTCATCACTCTTCTGGGAAATGTCCAGAGTCCTTCGACTGTGGAACTCATGGCCAAATCAGATTCCCTTTATCCAACTCCACATATCCCCATTGTGGGCTCTTCAATGTAACAAATTGCACAGACTCAGTTCCAAAACTCAACTTGGGCAACGAGGGACTGAACTATGACCTTTATACTATCAATCTCTCAGAAAATTCCATTAGGGTAAATGACCCACGACTAGGGAACCTCATTAGGACAAACGGTTGCGATATTTTCGGGTATTACTTGAACTGGACTCTTCCCCCTACACCCTACGGTATTTCTTTCACAATATCACCTGGTCTCACCTTGTTCAAATGCACTACCATAAGCCCTGAACTTGACAAGAAACAAGATGAGTATTTTAGTGGCCATGACAGTTACAGTTACAGAGGCTGCAGTGGATACACTGTCTACTATAAGTATCCTTATCATTCTAGTGTCTCGAGTAATGCCAGTGTTTCTCCTAATTGTTCGGTTATTGAATTGCCAGTGGTACCTGAACTCGGAAACCAAAATGCCAGTGATTTGTTCTCTGTGTTGTCTTCTAAGTTCTCTATTAGGTTTCATGTGTCCGAGGAATGTCAACAGTGTCGACACAAAGGGGGGAGATGTTCTCATGGTGGCACGGGCTTCTGGTGCAGAAATGAGAAAGAAGGTAATGACATCCGAAAGATTCTTATTCCATTTCAGTTTGCTTCATCATGGAAGTTGTTGTTTTCGGTTTTGCATTCTTCCGTTCGTTAAACTCAAAAGCGTTTATAGAATATGCAAAGTAAATTACTTTGAATTGGTTGATGTTCTTCTCATTGACATTGGTCACGGGAAGGAACTTGATATTGATACTAGGAACAGGTAATTTACCTTTTATCAGTATCAGTAAGCATAATTTGAACCCGTTGCATCTATATATCTAGACGAATAAATACATCAAAAAAGTTCTCCTTTTTGTTGCAATGCAAACTGCATCCCATACTCGTTTTTATTTTAATATTCAAGTCAACCTGAAGTCACAAGTCAATTCCCTTTTGGCACTGATGCAAAGCCGAAAGTCGAGGCCTGCGTGGTTAGGATAGTCCAGGATGCCACTTGACCGGGAGTAGCAGATGTCACTCGACGCGACCGAGCCACACACTTGATAATAGGAGGAATCAAGACGCACTTGCATAATATTTCAATGATCAATTCAATAGTTGCCCGAAATTGGCGCCGTTTGGTGCCCGCCATCACCACCCGCGGGGAAACCCCCTACCTGGGTTTACCGTTTACTCCTCCCTCTTCCCTTACATAGTTACATATGTGTATAGGTAGGTAGAAAGGTGTGGCGAGACAGAAAGAGGACCTGAGAGAGACAGGTGCGGCGGGTTTCCGTGCGTTTGGAAACTCCATTGTTTCCAGTTTTTCGATTACAGGTTTAGCATCGTCTCGATCTCGAT
>JAOTQK010044366.1:0-16731 GCA_025642025.1 Rhododendron ferrugineum | reverse complement strand
TCCAAGTTTATGAGATTACTAAGCACATCGATTGTGAAAAGGGTAGTCAATTTGGGGCATGTATGCAAGGCCAAGATATTCAGATTGGACAGAGAGTCTTTCCCAATTGGCCATTTCCAAACTCTCCCCATATTCTTCATGTAGCGAAGAATCAATTTCTCTAGTGATCCAAGCTTCACTAGAGAAATCCTGAAATCCTTGGATTCACTCCTACCATCTTTTCCTTGATAAAATTGTTTAGAATCAATGATAGTCCGAAGCTCATTACATTCCATAACCAAGCAAAACTTCATTTCATTCATATTTTCATTCCCAAACTCAGATAGGCTATACCGATCATCACCTAACTCATTAAAACAAAATCTCAACAATTCATACACTTCCTTAATGCCTTCGCATTCTTGACTAGGCCACATCCTCCAACTATCCAGTCCATCAATCCATAGGCTTTCAGTGTTCTTCAATTTGAACGTATTTGCCACTTTTTCAATCAAGTGCGAAAGTCCACAGCACTCTCTGCACACTTTCCATGCAAGTGGCCCGATTCTTCAATCTTCAATAAGTTTTTTACTTCCTAAAACATTTTGAAACATCTTCCATGCCTCATCTTGAGACAAATATGCCACCTTAACCGCCATGTCCACCATTGAGTTACAAACCTGAGGCAACCCAGTTGTCAATACTATCTTGCTGCCATTGTTGCTAAAAGGAATCTCAATTTCATTTAAATTGAGATATTCTTTGACATCATCCAAAAGGAGCAAAAACTTCCTTCCCTTCAACTCCGTTGCTATTCTTTCGGCTACTTCATCCACATTGCAAGTTGCAGGGAAGGAAGTTTTTGCTCCTTTTGGATGATGTCAAAGAATATCTCAATTTAAATGAAATTGGGATTCCTTTCAGCAACAATGGCGGCAAGATAGTATTGACAACTAGGTTGCCTCAGGTTTGTAACTCAATGGTGGACATGGCGGTTAAGGTGGCATATTTGTCTCAAGATGAGGCATGGAAGATGTTTCAAAATGTTTTAGGAAGCAAAAAACTTATTGAAGATCGAAGAATCGGGCCACTTGCATGGAAAGTGTGCAGAGAGTGCTGTGGACTTCCGCACTTGATTGAAAAAGTGGCAAATACGTTCAAATTGAAGAACGCATTAAGGAAGTGTATGAATTGTTGAGATTTTGTTTTAATGAGTTAGGTGATGATCGGTATAAGATACGTTTCCTCATTTCGCCCTATGGTACCCACCAAGCGATGTGGGACAAGTTCGAATTATGTGGGACCAACCAAGCACGAAAAGCACCTTAAGCTCGTCTTGTGTGGAACCTCCCAAGCCCCTCAAGTTCATCACTTGCCGAGCCCGCCCAAGCATTCTGTTTATAGTAGCTCATGAGCACTACTTTACATACCACTTGACTTTCCATATTTTCTCGATCTGGGATTTCACATGCAATCTTCTAATATTTTGTTAGTCCTCAGTGTCAATTTTAGGTTCCAAAGTGGTACCTTGATATCTTAGTTTTCAAGCGATGTTTCTTTAGAAGCTAAACGAAAAATTTCCATAACAATAAAATCTGAACCCAGAAATGGTTTTGCATGGTAAGTCTAGTAATGAGGTAACCAATTCACACCCCTAGCACAAACCAAAGAGGACCACCTACGTTTATAACAAACACCAGCCCTTTTCTATCAGCTCTATGCACCAGCGCATAAAGAGCCTTGCCAAAGGGAGTTAGGAACTGCATATTAAACAGCATGAGAATCTGTAACGACCCGCTCCTACCTTGTACAATATTGTCCGCTTTGGACGCCCAAAGATCGTAAACTTCCCAGTAACCCATCCTTGAATTACCCCAGGATGAGCACGCTTAACTGTGAAGTTCTTACGTTCTTTGGCCCGCCCTCACGGCTTTAAAAGGCCTTATACAAGATAGGGCATGATCTATTATTTATACCACACAACTTACACTTCACCAAGCGATGTGGGACCACCCCTCGGCTGACCCCTCTGGTCACCGATCAGACAACCCCCGCACGGGTCTCAACCGCCCTCAGGCCGGTCGACCACTACTTGGAACTTCCAGGGGTGGGGTGTCACAGAATCCTTAGCCGTCCAGTCAAATTTTCCATGATATCTATAAACTACAGAAGTTTCAAAGGAGATACTCTTTAGATTTCGATAGTCAACAAAAGACGTTCTTCATCGCATGGAAATATGCACAATGATTTAAGCCACACTAACAAAGTAGTACAACTAAAGCTAAAAGTAAGATGTTACTTAAATTGGAATCATCTTATGAAACATGGGTACAGAGTTCAGACTAGATTTTGCACCAATTTGATGTGCACCAACTTGACGTCAGCTAAGATGATTCGTCCCGTTATCAGATGGATAGGTATTGGCCAAATTGGGTAAGTTGCACGTGAGTTGGATCTTTAATGAGTCATTGACCTATTTAGAACCCGTTAGATATAAGCCTAATTATCCATACCCAACCCGACTCATTTATTTAAAATCAAATCCGCCCTGCCTATTAACCCAATTACATAAAGTATATATTAAAATTTTATAAACGGAATAAACAAAAGTTTTTTAACGGGTAAGAGCATCCACAATGTAATAATTAAAATTTGCCACGTCAGCTTTTGATTATTCATTTAGAGAATTGCTAAAGTTAGCAATGTGAAGTCCCACATTGTTAATTTTGATTATTCAAATGCCCAAATTTGATTATTGGTTAGAAGGTTGCTAACTTTGATTATTACAATGTGAGCATTTTTTTAAGCACACGTTGCTAACTTTAGCAATATTTTGATTTTGATTATTACATTGTGGATGCTCTAAGAGAGAAAAATCAAAGACACAAATGGACCCCACTCTCGATGATTATTAGGTTTGTTTCTTTTCAACTTTTCCGATCTCGATTTCCAACCGTCGGATGATATGAAAAATGACGATCACGATGAAGGTAGAAACATGGTTATGAAGATTCGAGCAATGTTTTAAAACCGGAGTTATGTAAAACCGCCTCAGAATTCCGGTTGAACCAGTAAACTATTCCGGTTTTTGTAACCCGAACCATGAAAATAAAAAAATTGAACTCGTGGGTCAAGGCAACGACTCGATTAAATCGAGTCGATGCGTTGGGACTCATTCTAACCCAACTAATAAAAAATTTACTGCTCTGCCAACCCATCGACTCGATTTAAACAGTCTTTTGGACATTTCATTCTTTCTCAATTTTTGAAAGATCAACCAGGGAACTTGGAAAATCACATCTAAATTAAAAATGTGATCTTATGCTTGACAATATGACATATTGCATTTGAAGTTTCAAATATACCGTGCGGCCCGGTGCGGGTGTTCACTTAAATAAAGAACAACAATGAAAACAAATATACATTAGAATGATGTGTAATGTTTACCTATGTATATGTAATTGCATAAACAACGTGACAATTCAACTCCGGTTGACCCGCGGTTAAACCGGTGACCATTCGCTCAGTCACTTTTCTGGTTCGCCAACCGGTCTGATTTTTAAAACATTGGATTCGAGGACGGGGGCTGCAGTTGCCTGCGTGACGGGCAGGGTATGGTTGTGTTCTCCCTCGTAGGTGACGATCAACATCGCTGGATCGTCGAGTGCTCTCTCCACGTGTTTGCGTGCGGGGCAGCCCCTTACGCTTTTGCACTTGTAATAACCCCTGAGGGAATTTGGACCGTTCAGATCATCAAATTTCAATTCAATAAGGAGAGATTTACGGGAAGTTAAGATGCAGCAATGCAGGGGATTAATTTTTACCTTGGATGGGGAGAGCCTTTGATCGGCTTCTGACCGTATTTTCTCCAGGTGAAATCATCCGGTGGTATGTCGGCAATCTTCATGCTTACAGCCGGGACTCTGACTACCCTCTTCGCCCTCTTTTTCCTGATCACATCATAAGAGAAAATAAACAATCAAATTTTGGTGGGTTATATTCATGACTTGTTGGATTATTTAAGTTAACCTAATTGAGACCCAATTGATAAATGGGTTAGATGGATTGGGGCTCATTTTAACCCAACTAATAAATGAGTTGGGTTGGGTTTTTTTTTTAGTGGGTAGTAGATTTATTAATAGGTTTTGGTTTAATTTGCCACCCCTCCCGTAGAATCGCAACCCATTTATTACTGTCCAGAAGGGTTCAACCAAAACAAAACATGCTACAAAGCCAAGGCAAACAGGACATACAACAAATAAGATTATTTGGAGAAGTATAGCCCCAAATACATATCAATGCAAAAACAAGATACATATGCTAAATCCAAAAAAAAAAAACATTAAGCTATGAATATATCAAGGAAAATGTTAGGATACATGAAAATGATCTACGTAACTGCCCGCCCATGAAACTGTAATCAATGGTCCATGTTCATTGTGCTGTGAATCTGGACCATTGATTACAGTTTCATGGATCCTTTTCATGTATCGTACCAGTCCTCATATATCAACTAGAAGCACAACTGTAACAGGCAGAACAGCTTCACTACTGATATGTACAACTGCCATTGCCATTTTCTTGGCCTACGGAAACCTGGATCCTTCCCGTCATCAACCTGCCCACCACACCCAATTTCCATCAACTGAGTACCGCCAGCTGTCCGTCTCCAGCTCGAGCTTTCTCCGGTTGGGTCTGCCGTGTTCTTCCTTCTGCATTGCCGTTCGTTGTGCCCGGCCAACCGCCGGCGGCAGCTTCTTTCGGAATCATCGAATTCCGATAGCTCATGGAATATTTATCATCACAGTTGTTCAAAAGGAGAACACAAAAATTGAGGAGAAAGAAGAATATTAATTAACAAAAACACTGTTTCTCAACCCTAAGGGGTTGGCTAAGTGGTCTTGGTCTAGGACTTAGGTGTTTGCTCGATCTTAGGTTCGATTCTCCTTCGCAACAACTCTTGGGGCCACCACACCCCCACGCGTAAGCGTGTGAAACGGCTATGGGAGGAACTGTAAGGATTAGTCCGATGTGCGCGCAAGCTGGCCCAGGACAATATTCTTCTCATTGACTTTAGTACTAGAAGAGGGAAGCCCGAGAATGAAGAAAAATGACAGATAATTGTGTGACCGGATCTACCATAATTAAGGCCCAAGGGATAGTTAAAGTGGTATAAAGTTTGTACAAAATGCAGTAGCAGCAGCAGGAATTGCCCTTAACATGTTTATCTTGCCAATTAAACAACCAATCTCCTTTCGACACTCCCGTTTGTTTTTTTAGGGCGTTTGGAGCTTCACTATATGACTAATTGTTGGGCAATACGCGGAAGACACAATTATTTTAACAAGCACAATCGATCTATAACGCGAACAATAAAGATGAATGCAAGGCAAGCAAGAAACAATGAAAAAATAACACGAGATTTATGTGGTTCGATGCACATGCTGTGAATCTACTGTAAGAGGGGAAGAGATGAATTAATCCACTATAATCAATAAGAATTATAAGCTCCAATCTCCTCTCGAATGTCTCTATTTTTCTGACATTTTAATTATTCTAGAAATATAAGAATTTTATTTTATTATGTGGGAGCTGATAATGCCAAAACCCTTTTGGTTCCTGCCAAAACTTAAGGTGTACCTTTTATTGCAAGACTTAATTGCCCTCCACTACACCACTTACCTTACAAAAATGCCCCTTGAAATAATGTTCATGGAGAAGCAACTAAAGATTCTCAACTAAGTGGATCAAGCCAACACATCATAAAACAGAGAATCAACACACATGAGTCAATACATGCATGCTTGCACACGGGAATCTGAGAGTAGTTTAACAACAAACATACAAATGCAAGAAACATATTCAATGACCTCTTACCGTGTATATTATGTATATATCAGGACAAAGACAAAAGATATGGGTTCCTATGGCGGTAACGATCAATTCGAAAACACAAGGATATATAATCAGAGTACTACTTGAACACCAAAAACACAGGAAAATCCCACAAATATATTATCTATATTTTTCCAAAACTTGAAAGGTTTTTAATATAACTATTTCCCGACAGTAACTATATTACGCCCAATGCAACCGATTGAAACAGTTGTGAAAAATTGCAACCCTTAACAGGTTCCATCAAAGTCTCACGGTCACCACTGAGGATAATTAGAAATTTCAATTTACATCAAACCAATCAAATTAGTAAATAATTTCCAAATCTTAATTAAAAGAAATCGGCAAAGAAGATGTGTTTCTGTGAGCTGCACATTAATTTTTTTTATGCTGACAAAAAATTAGTTTATGAGAAAGAGAGGACTCCATTAATTTTAAGAAAGGGTATGCCTATACTTGTTCGTGATTGTTCTTATTGCACGTTTCTTCTTTTTCAACACGCTTCCCTGCATCAGTTTTCTCTCAAAAAAACAAGCTTACAAACCCTAAATCTGCAGAAAACCACGAATTTATATAGCTGCCTTTAGTCACAGCCCCTAAACCGAGATGTTATATGTTACGTACCCAATATTTGTTTCCTTAAAATGATAGAGTGAATTTTAAATGAAAGATGAAGAGTACTAGTACCCTACAAAGTCAACACTAGCAATACTTAACGTTCAGAATCACAGGGATTTGATTAAACTGCACTTGCTACAAAACAGAAGTTCCGATCTGTTTGTTTGATCGGATATGAGCAATAAATCAAATTACATATTTGAGTTGATCACGTATCTGATATTTAGGTTTCTTTTTTACCTGATTAAACATCCGCGATGATATAAAATTTCACAAAATAGGGGCGTGAAAAACCATAGAAGGTGTGTGTGGTATTATTAGTCCAATCACTATTAATTCAATACGATCCTATATAGTAGGAGATTATCTTCCCTTCTACTACCAGACTATTAGTCTTATCAAAACACTTATTGACCAACTCGAGCACATAACAAAAAGAACACCGATTAAAAGGTTTTAGAGAGATCTAGAGGGGCATAGAGATACCAAACCTGTGACGTTGGCGGCTCTCACGAACCTTGCGCTGCCTATGGCTCATCGTAACCCCTCCTCCACTGTAATTAAAATCCTCAGAGGACTTACTAGATACCTCGTCGTCACTACCACCGCCGCCTATCTTCTTCTCAACATCCTCGGAGGCCTCATTAGCTAACACGTCGTTACTGTCCACGATCAATTCAAAAACACAAGGATATATAATCAGCGTACTACTTGAACACCAAAAACACAGGAAAATCCCACAAATATATTATCTATATTTTTCCAAATCTTGAAAGGTTTTTAATATAACTATTTCCCAACAGTAACTATATTACGCCCAATGCAACCAATTGAAACAGTTGTCAAAAATTGCAACCCTTAACAGGTTCCATCAAAGTCTAGCGGTCACCACTGAGGATAATTAGGAATTTTAATTTACATCAAACCAATCAAATTAGTAAATAATTTCCAGATCTTAATTAAAAGAAATTGGCAGGAAGATCTGTTTCTGTGAGCTGCACATTAATTTTTTTAATGCTGACAAAAAATTAGTTTATGAGAAAAAGAGGATCGACTCCATTAATTTTAAGAAAGGGTATGCCTATGGTTGAACGCAAGTTTCTTTATTTATTTTTTTGCAAAATTCAAAACATCTTCTTCATCTTTTTCTGTCTTTTTTTTTTTAGAAACAATTCAAGGTTTTGAAGCATAAATTCATAAACTAATTTTTTGTTGAAATGTTTAGGTTTGTTTGGGAAAGAATTCGAGATCTACACATTAAACTTATGGGATTTCAAGGGGTATTTTCGTAAAGTAAGTAGTGTAGTGGAGGGCAATTAAGCCATGCAATGAAAGATCCACATTGAGTTTTGGCGGGAACAAAGAGGATTTTGGCAAGAAAAAGAGGATTTTGGCATTATCAATCCCCTTTATTATTTTTAAATTAGTATTTTAATAGGAATGCATTATTTTAGTCAAGATTTTTTTAGAAGTATTTAGTTTTTCAAGTTTGATAGAGTGAATTGTAAATGAAAGATGAAGAGTACCAGTACCCTACAAAGTCAACACTAGCAATACTTAACGTTCAGAATCACAGTCCATACCAAGGGATTTGATTAAACTGCACTTGCTACAAAACACTAGTTCCAACCTGTTTGTTTGATCGGATATGAGCAATAAATCAAATTACATATTTGAGCTGATCACGTATCTAATATTTGGGTTTCTTTTTTACCTGATTAAATATCCGCGATGATATAAAACTTCACAAAATAGGGGCGTGAAAAACCATAGAATTGAAGGTGTGTGTGGTATTATTAGTCTGATCACTATTAATTCGATACGATCCTATATAGTAGGAGATTTTCTTCCCTTCTACTACCAGACTATTAGTCTTATCAAAACACTTATTGACCAACTCGAGAACATAACAAAAAGAACACCGATTAAAAGGTTTTAGAGAGATCTAGAGGGGCATAGAGATACCAAACCTGTGACGTTGGCGGCTCTCACCAACCTTGTGCCACCTATGGTACTGCTTTGCATTAGTCAGATCCGTCATGCAACTCTCCACCTGGCTCATCGAAACCCCTCCTCCACTGCAATTAGAACTTTTCTTTCCATTTCCACCACTACCACCTCCACTGCCACTACCACCGTCGCCTATCTTCTTCTCATCATCCTCGGAGGCCTTATTAGCTAACTCGTTGTTACTGTCCACGTCATCACCCAGTGCCGCGGCCCCCTTCTTCACATTGTCCTTGATCATGGCCTTCTGCTTTAATTCACCACCACCACCACCACCACCTTCCATGGATCAAATGAAAGAAGTGAATAATCATCAAAAGTGGTGTGGAAGCTAGATATATATGGTGGTGGGAGGATGGGAATTTTGTGAGGAACAAAAAAGGTGAAAAGCTAGAGAGAGTGTGTGAGGACCACAACAACCATTTGTGTGTGTGTGTGTTTATATACATGCACATGTATGTACTTAGACAGGTGAATGTGTTTATGACTATATGAGTTTATGTGGGGAAGTTTTTCAAGAGCAGTTATGTAGTACATTCTGATCGAGTGATCTTAATGTTGTATTGTTAATAAATAATAATATTAGCACATCTTTAAAAAGTGAAATTTACTTCATTCTTTTCTGTGTAAAGCAATGGAGGAGGGGGCGACCAGGCATTAGCAACTCTTCTATGAGCGTGATCATAGGAATTCCAAACGCGTGACATAGATGGGAGACCCAATTTTGTTCCGGACCCCTCCCAAGTCCCAACATACAGAGAAGCAACAGACCAGCCTTCAAGACTTGTCAAGGAAATATAGTCTCACATCACTTAATAACATTTGAGATCTCTCCACTCATTGTCAATTGGTTTTGAGATGGATATAAAGTTTTCACACGTAAAGGTGGGTGAGGTAGTTGGATTGCCGTCATAAAAGGGGAGGGGAGAATCCTTTACACCTGGTTCCTCAACGCACTTGGGACTTGGGAGGAACATTGACACATTCATCATTCAGACCCAACCTGCTACATATTGTGTTTAAAAATACAATGCGCATTGCCATTAAATGTTCTCAAGAATTGTTCCTTGCTATTGTTTAAATGACCTTGTTAATTGTCTACCCTCGTTTCTGCTATCTTATTTTTCTGTCAAGTTATAAATTTTCTTTTGAAATTCGCAACCCCCCCCCCCCAGATTGTGTGGATTGATTGTGGGTGAAAAATTATTCAGCCCGCGAAGTACACATAATTGGAATATTTTTCCAATTAACCCACGAAACCAAACCACACACATCCCTACAAGCATTTGAAGATAACCTTAATTTGGTGGTTGCTGACTTCTCAGGTTGGTCTTGGAAAAAATCAATGAATACTGAATAGAATACCGAATAAAAATAGTACCAAGTTTGTAGCTTCCAACTTTGCCCTGACCATATGCGGCAATCTCGTCTTCTGTTATTTGAGCCATCAGATCCCCATCTCTTCTCAACGGGATAAAAAGACTAGCCAAATAATCTTCTTGCTTCGTCCCCAAATCCGATTCATACCACTTTAATGCATCCCACCATTCCTTCTCTCCTTTAATTACCTTCATATATGTACTCGAAACTTCCATGGCAGAAAGCTTTTCGAGCTTTGGGCAATAAAAGATGACCATCCTTTCCAATTTCAGAGCAATGCATAGGCTACTGGAGATGCTGACCAATTCTGGTAGCTCAAGAAGTGAAATCTTCTTCAAGCTAGGGAGAAAAAGGCCCGACTCTGAGCTGGAACTTTTGACACTCACAAGGCTTTCGATTTTTGGACAGTCTTCAACTATAAGCTCTTCCAAGTTTGTGAGATTAATAAGCATGTCGATTGTGAAAAGGGTAGTCAATTTGGGGCATGTATGCAAAGCCAAGGACTTCAGATTGGACAGAGACCCTTTCCCAACTGGCCCTCTCCAAATGCTCTCCATATTCTTCATGTAGCGAATAATCAATTTCTCCAATGATCCAAGTACAATTGCTTCATCAAAGTCCTGGAAATCTTCGGATTCACCCCGACCATCTTTTCCCCAATAAAACCGTTCAGAATCAATGATGGTCTGAAACTCATTACATTCCATAATCAAGCAAAACTTTACTTCATTCATGTTTTGATGCCCAAACTCAGATAGGCTCTTAGCGGACCAATGGCGCTGTAGGAAAAAACCATAGGCATGTTTGAATACCTTGGTAATTTCATTTGGTATGCAACTTCCATTTATATACTTCAAGCCTTTCTTCAGTTCATCCCAATTGAATTCCTTTTCAACATCGAGGGGTAAACGGGAAATGAAGTGCTCTTTGAGACGGCCAACTGTAAACCTGAAGTTTTCTAAACCTGGAAATATCAATGCAAGGTCTTCCAATAATTCAGCAGTGGGTAAATGCAATTTCAAGGTTCTCAACTCTTTTAAGGTACACAGATCATCTATAATAGCTTCTACTTCAACATCCCACCACCCTCCATATGGAGTCACATCAATGATTAACTCGATCAAGCGTGACAGATTTGACAAGACCCTCCTTGGAATTACTGTCTGATTTGCATATCCGGAGAATGACACTTTCAAGCATGTCAAATTAACTAGTTTGGCAATCTCCTTTGGTAGACTGAGAATTTCTGTCCCTTCAAGATCAAGCACCTCAAGATTCGTGAGTTCTCCAATTTCAGGTGGTAGTTCCATTAGAAGCTCACAGCCTCTCAGAAACAATTTTTGGAGGGCCACTAATCTGGAAATAGATTGCGGCAAAGACTTTATCTCAGAATATGATAAATCTAGCACGTGGAGGATAGAAAAGTGGTGATTGATTGTTCGATGAACTTCCATCGGAACACGGTTCAATTCTTCGAATCCTTGTCTTAATTCTTGAGGGTCTAAAGGAGTTTCCTCCAATCTATTCCTGGTTAATACACGTCCTTTTGGGGCAGTGCCCATTATCTTGTCACCGTCGGAGTTCAATCTCTTCCTTTTAGATTCACGTGTAACACGTCGTTTTGGGACAGTAGACCATGGGAAGCCTGAAAACACAAAATAAATAGATATGTACTATATCATTGTATTGTAGGAGAGGCACAAACTGCAGATAAACCATGATTCTATGCACATGGTGGAGAGTACGGAAATCATATGTTTCACTGCAAGGAGTTGAACAAGTTAGAGGTTCAAGATTTTAAGTTTCATCAAGTCTCTTACATTCAGCAGCACTCTTATACTCGTCCTGTGGGGGCAGTGCCAATTGTTGTACTCTCGCGGGTTCGTGAGGCTGCTGCTGGTGATCTTGTTGATGTTTGAAACCTTCTCTTTTGTGAGGAGCGGATTTAGACGACGACGTAGCGGAATACTGGACCCGCCACCCTCTCCCCTGATCGGCCATCTCGCGGAGTTCCTTTTTTGGTACTGTAAAAGGAGAATGCATATGCACATCAACCCTGGTTGAAGAAGTCAAGCCCTGCTGAAATAATAACTTAACTAGGAAAATAATTTTCACACGCCCTTTTTATCATTCATATTCTTTTTTTTGTTTTATTCATATGAATTTATAATATTGTCTTTATATGTGTGAAAAAGTGTATTGAATAAAGGACAACATAGTGTATTGAATAAAGAGTGTAAATTATAAAAGGGAATTAATTTCTACACTCTCTATTTTTGTCTTTTATAAAAAAAAATACATACACTTTTAACACTAAAATCTAAAAAAAGAAGTGTGAACACTAAAATCCAAAAAGGAGAGTATGATTATCAAAAAAAGGAGTGTAAAAATTAATTTCCTTGTAAAAAGAGGAGTGGAAATAAATTCCCCTAATTGATACGCTAAACAAAATGACGAAACTAACCCCATACATTGTTTTACTCCGGTCTCTTAAATTAGCTTTTCCAAATACAAAAAGTCTAGAACCACAAACTCACATACTTACATGTGAGTATGTATGTAAGAGTATTTTCAATCCTTACCCATTTTACTATCCATATCCAAATTTTGAGTAAAAAGCCTAAAAAATCATCTCCAATGTTAAACCCATTTACCTACTGTAACACCCTGATTTTCCACGGAATTTCGGGCGCATTACTCTTAAAATATGCTAACTTGTACAAACTTCTAGGCCTCTATTTGTCCTTATACAAAAATTACAAACTCAAAATAATACAAAAATCTACTTACATTTTATTTAAAAACAACTCCAGAGCGACTCTAGTCCTGCTACGAATCTCGAGCAATACGGGCCCAGTCTTCGTCCCTGAGGTCCCACCTACATCAACTGCTCCACTGTTGAATCCTGTACCCTCTAGCAAATTGATCGCCGTAGCAAACGATTTGTCAGGATACAAACGTATCCTGAGTGATAATTCACCAAGTAGAACCCAATACCACAATATGCAGTTTCAACGAAATAACACACAGTTATAGAAATAATTACAATACACAGTCACCAATAGCCTTTTATGAATTTATCTTGTATTTAACAGTTTCTACGATTCTCCTCCATCAAGAATGTTTTCGTCCCAACATTTCCAACCATGACCGTCCCATGATTAAATCCCCTCTTGTTGTCCTGCAACGGGGTCCTAAGTGAGTGCATCTCAGTTATTTACCTAGCGGACTCACTTATTACCATGGCAAGAGGTAAAGGTCCCACCGAAGTTAATCATGACTGTCATAACCAGAATTCCAATCTCAGAATTGAAACATCTCTCATAACCAAGGGTGTAAACAAGCCGAGCCGAGCTTCGGCGAGCTCGGCCTCGGCTCGTTTACTTAACGAGCCAAAAACTCGAGCTCGAGCCGACGAGCCGAGCTTAGTCATTTACTAAACGAGCCTCTTTAATCGAGTCGAGCTTCCCTTAACGAGCCGAGCTTTTGTCGAACAAGCCGAGTCGAGCCGAGCCGAGCTCGCGAGTAGAGCTCGGCTCACTTACAGCCCTACTCATAACATCTCATCAACATCTCTTGTATCAACTCATTTGCCATCTCCTGTATCAACTCATTCTCCTGCATCATCTCTTGTATCAACTCATTCTCCCCCCTTAGGATATTGCACATACAGCACAATTCCTTCGGATGCACATACAGCGCATGAGGATGCACATACAGCAACACTCCTCGAGAACTCGCATCAACTCACAGGGATGCACATACAGCACATTCCTCCCAAAATCTCGCATACGGCGTACAATCTCCAATCACTTTGTGACAATTGCCTTATTAATGTCTATTCAGATTCAATTCAGCCACGAATACCCCCAGGATACCTAATGTCCAATTTCTACGTTCACGTAACAATTCAAATTACAATAATCCACGTAATAATCAATAGCATACAAAACTCACAAATACAAAATCTGACATAACAATATTCTAATTTATTAAATATTAATTGTCGATTAAGTCAAAATAAGTATACGACGGTTTGCATAAAATCATTATCTTAAAAGATAATGTTTTCCTTTTTCTTTTACCAAACTAATAATATCAACTTATATAGTATTCTTGAAATCATTTATTCTATTTCTTTTTATTATCACAAAATAAATATTTAGTCAAACAATTAATTACTACACTTAAAATTAAGTCTATCTCTCACATTTAGTAATTTTTATAAAACATTTCTACTATTTGTACATTTAAACATTATTTTAAACTCTCATAATATTCATAGATTTTACAAACTAGTTTTTATTGTAAAATATCTATTACTAATTTTAGTTTTTACTAAACTTTATTTATTTTATTTTATTTTATTGTTAACAAAATACAATAAATATTTAATATCAGCTTTTTATAATAAGGTGATATAAGAATGTGGCTAATAATATATGGTGAAATTAGATTATAAGTAGTAACCATTTTTTTAAAACAAAATAGCTCCTCATTTATAATTTAAATCTAATTCATTACATATTTTTAATTACTAAGTAAATTAAAACATAAATTACAATTATTCCAATAATTATTAGTCGCACAATTCTTCACCTAAACATGAATTATAACTCCACAACTCACCACAATTTCTCATATATGTATTTGCATGAGAATTTATTGGCCCAATCATATAGTGACAAGTAGCCATTCATATTAGACGAAACGGAGTATGCATAGACTAAAGTACATGAAATCACATAATTAAAAGAACGATGACGTTCTGATCAGATTAATGTAGTTTTATAGGTAATGACAATTGTTGCCAGGTGTCATTCAAATGATAGCCTAGAAAGTAAGTAGTTCGAAGCTCAAGCGCGAATGGTTTAATTCAAACGAGAGGCAGTTACGGTTGATGCAGCAAAGGAGTTGAGATTCAAGCAAATAACTGACATATCCACCACAATGCAGTCGAAGGAAAGTGGGACGGTGAATTAACCGAATTGCCACAATCAAGAATCATGGAGGGAAGGTTTGAATTCAAAACCAAGATGACTTCGAAGACAGCCAAGAGGGAAATAAAAGATGTGGTGAAGACTCAAGAGTTTGCCTATAAATAGAAGAAATGAAAGAAGGAAAAGACCCCAGACAAATCATCAAACAAACAGCTATGTTATGTTTGGTTTGTCCATTACGCAGTAGTTAGAAGAGCTTATACATAAGTTCAAAGTAGTTAGGAGTAGTTTGTAGTAGTAGTTGTAATCACTTTGTAACTTGTTCTGTTCGTTAGTGGAAGTTTGGAGATTCCATTGGAAAGCAAGTTCATTTTTGAATTGATCAAGGTATCTTGCTTGTTCTTTGAGTTTATCAAATTTCTAGTGGATCGATGTGCCGTTCTAATACTACTAGATAGAGAAATCCTCTTCATTGAGGTAATTGAACCGACACCATAATCGCCTGATTAAGTTTGGTTTTTTATAAGCTTGAAATCTGAAAAGGATAATTACAAGCCTTTTCTGGCATGCTCGCACACAATCATAATTCAGAGATAAACCAAAAATTCCAGCCAAATTTTTTTGGCACGCCTAGTGGGACCCACTAAGGTGTTAGATATGGCTCCAAAATTGAGAAAACGTGCAGATGATTCCCAAATTGGTCCAGAACCAGAGGGAAATGTTCAAGGAGAACCTGAAAATGGAGTTATCAGACAAGACGACCTACCTATAGGCTAGGGTGTCCAAAGTCCAAGACCAATGTTGGATTTAGGACAAACCCCACACATGCACTATAAGAGTACTAAAGTAGTGCGTGCAGAGGAAACTGATTTTCCTAATCAAGAAATGGAGGTTCTTCGAACCAGCTTTCAGAAATATTATATGCATTTAAGGAATTGGCTATAACACAGAAGGCCATGCTAAAACAAATGGAGAATTGGTCACCAGTTCAGAGAAATTCTCAAACACCCTTCAATAAAGGAGAGGAAAGAGAAAGAGCTAGTACTAGTAAAAATAGGTCTAGACATGGGTAAGAACCAATGAGTGCTGAAGAAGCACCCAAGTCTTGGAACGAGCCTGTTAGGAGACCTAATTTCGAAGAAGAAGTTCCTTTTGTAAAATAGAATAATGTCCCCAAAACACAAGGTACATTTAGGAATGAACCACGTAATGAATCTCTATTCAAACCTACATTCAAAGGACAAGAAAGAGAAACAAAGTCAAAGAATGGTTAATATATGCATGATAAGCATGATTATGCTCATAATTATAGGTATCCTGAGGAGGGGATAGGTATGAAAAGCTTTAAACAAGATCCTGAAATCCCCAGACAAACTGATATACCTAGAGCAAAAAGGTCTTATACTAACCTGCTCTTCGAACCCTCATATGGGGGGTGGGAAGAAGAACCTAGAAGGACACAGTATAGAAATGAGGAAAGATATGTGCCCCCTCAGAATTCAAATAGGTGTTTCCAACCACAAAGTGGGCCTGGAGATGGCCCTTACACTGGTTATTGTAGAGACCCGTATTTTCGAAATCATTTAAAGAATTTAATAATGTTAGAATATGGAATAAATGAGGGTTTTATTGAATTATTTGATTTGGGGTCAATGTGGGAAGGTTGTTTGTAGAGGGGTGCTTGTGCAATTTATGATTGTTTTAGTATATATATGTGTGGGTGTGGGTGTAGAGGAGTAAAATACTCCTCCCACTCTCTCTCTAGCTCCCGATCTCTCTCTCTCTCCCTCGGCTCCTCCCTCTCTCTCACTCCCTCACTCAAAAACTCTACCCCAAACTCAAAACCCATGTCAATCAACCTCCAATCCAGCATCTACGCGCGTATTGGAGCTCGTACATCGTTGGCTAGCTC
>JAOTQK010044292.1:0-16762 GCA_025642025.1 Rhododendron ferrugineum | reverse complement strand
CACAACTTAAATAGCAAATCAATTCTTTTATGCACTAAACAATTCCCGAAATCTAAAATAATTTACGAGTCTCTACAGCCGCGACCACCGTCGGGCTCTCTGCCAACAATTGAGCGAGCACATCGTCGTCCATGAACTCCGCGAAGTCGCTCTTTGAAATGGGCTCGTGCCTCGAGGACCCCGCAGCTAGTACGAACTCAGGCCGCTCCACCGACGCCTCTCTCGAAGACTCCTCTGCAGTTACCACACCTTTTCCACTTGTCGGATCCCTCTGTGACGGCCCCGTTTGGACATCACCTCCACTGCCACTGGCCCCAGCCAAACTCTCTCCAGTGACTACGAGAGCTTCTACGCCGTTCCTGAAGTCTAAATGTCGAACCCGAGGCCCCTCTGGTCCCACCATGGCTGGCGTACGCCCCTACCCCACCGATGTACGCCAATCGCCTCCATCACCAACCTCCACTGCGTGGCTACCATTGCCATCACCGATGCTCGCGGCCTCTGCATCAGCGCTCACCGAGGCTCCTTCCACGGTTTGATCGCCGATTTGAGGACCCGAGGTCTCAGCCCTGTTCCTTGGCTGAGCCCTCTCATTGCTGCCATCACCATTACCACCGTTGCCATCACTGCCACTGTCGCCGCTGTTGATTTTGGCCATGGATGTGTGTGGGTTTTGTGTTTTTGGACCAAGAAGTGGAGAAGGAGAGGAGAGAAGTTGAGAGGTTTTGAAACTACTGTGTATGGTGGTTTCATATCCCGTTCTGGAGTTATAAAGGAAAAAGAGAAGCTGGGCCAGGTCTGGGCTGAATCTAGATTCGGGTCTGCTGCCCTTACCTGCGTACGCCGTTACATTTTGGGCTTGAGGCCCAATTAGTACTTCTACGTCAAGTTATTCACAATGGCAGCCCATGTAGCCCCAATCCATGTTTTCATCTAAGGTTCATCATCCCCTGGGCTAACAAAGTCCAAATTCAAATCAACGACGATCTATCCGTCCAATTTCAAATCAACGACGGCCTATCCCGTCCAAATCTCAAATCAACGACGATTTATTCATCCAATTTCAAATCAACGACGATCTATCCGTCCAATTCAGCAAGCGGCGGCCTGTCCCGTCCATTCAAATCAACGACAATCTATTCGTCCAATTTCAAATCAACAACGATCTATTCGTCCAATTCAGCAAGCGGCGGCCTGTCCTATCCACCCTTTCATATCCCCAATAGCAACGAATCATCCACAACTAGTTATTTCCTAGGAAAGTTGTTAATTGGTACAGTCTGTTTGGTAGTGAAGGACCAAAGACATGAGAAGTCGTTAATTGGTACTGTCTGTTCGGCAAATGAGAGTGCCAGACAGATAGAGTTATCTGAAAGAACATAGTCTTAAGAGATAAGGTAGTAGGAGTGTTCCAGAAGAAGAACCTAATATCCAGTAAAGATAAGTGAGGAGACTGTCCTATTATGGAACGAGTCCCATAAAGGGAAGAGTCCCTATGAGTAAGGAATCTCGGTTGAGTGGGCAAGAGGATCCCTGGAAAGGTCAGGTTTCCTGTACGAGATAGGAAACCTTGGGCATCAAAGATGCTTAGAGGACAAGCAAATGTATATCTATAAATACAAGGTAAACCTAGAGGCAAAAGGTACGCAATAAGTTGCATTCATTCCATACTTTCTTACTGATAATTAGGGTTTATTCCGGTACGAGACACTAACTTAGGCATCGGAGGGCCTTTGCCACGAGAGGCAAAGGTGCGCTCACCCTTTGTCTATTTTGCAAAATAGGGTTCCGGCGAAGGCACTAGGCTTCCGATCGAACAGCACGTGAGCCGTTGGGTTCCAATGCCGTTGCGTTCCAGTGCACTCACCCCTTGTCTGTGGGAAACGAAAGAATTCCCTTAGAAAAACGACCATGGTGGAAGTAAATCCAGTCACACCACACAATTCGAAGGACCAGTTGGGTGGGGGAGGAAATAAATCCCCACCAGGTGCTTCTAAAAAGCCTACTGGTGGACATGGCAGCTGGACAACAAGTAGAGATGATCCCCTGAGCATCCATGATGACTCCAAGAATAAGGAGGACAAAACGGTTACAGGCTCCATGTGAAGGAGCAAATCCCACCATAGAGGAAAGTCAGTTGCACATTCAAGGAGTGTGCACAATAGCGAAATCATCCTCGATAAAAAGAGGTAGGAAATCGAGGAGTATGCTCGATTGATCAAAAGAAGAGAACACGAGATCCGAGAGTTGGAACAGATCCGAGAACACCCTGAGGATTCTGGAGTTTCACGAGGACATTCCAGAGGAGATAAAGGGGCTATGGTGAAGTACAAAGAAGCCCCTTCACATAGAAGGAGCAGGAGTAGGAGTCCTACCCCAAGATGAAAGAGGGCTTCTTCACAAAAAAGAAGTAGAAGTCTAAGCAGGAATCCAAACAGGCGAAGGCTTTCTCCACGCAAATGGAGAAGTAGGAGCCGAAGCTCCTCGCCCGAAGAGGACATTAGGAAACACCATAAGGGTAGGTACGAAAGACCTGATTCTATTTGGAACAGGGCTGGGGCACATAAAGCTAAAGAACAAGAAGATGGGACCATGACTGCACGAGAAGCAGCAAGGCAAGCACTGAGTAAAATAGCAGCTTCCCCCTTTGCAAGAAGGCTACAGGACGCACGGTTACCGAGCAGAGTGAAGCACGGTGCGTTCGTCC
The DNA here is from genome assembly GCA_025642025.1 of Rhododendron ferrugineum. NCBI lineage: Eukaryota > Viridiplantae > Streptophyta > Magnoliopsida > Ericales > Ericaceae > Rhododendron > Rhododendron ferrugineum. The sequence goes on along the minus strand of JAOTQK010044292.1, from coordinate 14,055 downwards.
TTTACGAGACAAATGCAGATCCTGTTGCTCACATACAACATTACCAACAGGCTATGTTCATGCATGTTGGGGATGATGCCATTATGTGCAAGATGTTCCCATCGAGTTTGGGGAAGTGGCTTTATCTTGGTTCCATAAGTTGGGACCACGCTCCATAAGAGGATCGACGCAGTTGGCAGAAGAGTTCACTGCTCGGTTTTTGACAAGTAGGAAAGCTCCCAAGACATTTGAAAGCCTCTCCACGATGAAGCAGGGGGAAAGCGAACCAATCAGAGACTACGCTAAGAAATATTGGGAAACTTTCAATGAGATTGACAGTTGCAGCGAGGAATATGCGATTGCTACATTCAAAACTAGCCTGCCTGTTCGGGGAGAGCTACGCCAGTCACTGAACAAACATCTGGTAGCAACGTTGGCTAGGCTAATGGAATGGATGGAACAACATGCCAGGATGGAGGATGACAAACTCCGAGAGGATGGCAAGGTTGTTGCCGAATAGCCCAAGACACCATCAAAGAAAGTGGATAAACCGGATCCCAAGACTTATAGGGAGAGGAAAGAGTACGGCCAGGCAAAGAAAGAGCCGTACAAAGAGAAGCAAGCACTTGATCCCAAGTCTTTCTTTTCAATTACCACGGTTTGGAAGGAACTCATCTATAGGATTCTTTATCGAATAAAGAATCAGCCTTACTTCAAGTGGCCCCCAAGTCTAGGTGGAGATAAGGATGCAAAATGTGCTACGAGTTAGCACTGTAGCTACCGTAAGGATTGGGGCCACATGACTGAAGACTATGAGATGTTCAAAAGACACCTTGATGATCTGGTCTCTCGGGGCTACCTCAAGGAATTTATTCAGGAAGACCCCAAAGATAAAGGGAAAGTAATGGAGATGGATTACGAACAGAATCCTAAAGGGGTAATCCATATGATACATGGATTGGCCACACCTTATACGAGGAATGAGGTTAGGCAGGCCAAGCATGACCAACATGTAATGCGGTTGGGAAACAAGAGAGGGCGAGAAAGCGGCATATGCAACGAGGGCATAGCTTTTACAGATGAGGACTTGGGAGAAGTCCAAGTGCCCCACAATGATGCTCTTGTCATAACCCTACAAATTGGGGAGTATGACATTGAGAGAATCCTGGTAGATTCAGGGAGTTGTACCGAGGTATTGCATTATAATGCATTCAAGAAATTAGGATTGGCTCAAGCAGACCTGGAGCAATCAACAACACCCTTGGTTGGGTTTGGTGCAGGAGCAGTTTGGCCCCTTGGGAAGGTGACACTACCTATTTGGGCTGGATCAGTAGTCTTGAGGATAGACTTTCTGGTTGTAGATGTTCCTTCTTCATATAACGCGATAATAGGGAGGACCTAGTTGCATAAGATGAGGGCTGTTTTCTCTACTTATCACCAAATGGTGAAATTTCCAGGATCAAACGGGGTTGAGAAGATCAGGGGTAATCAGAAGGTATCACAACAATGCCTGATTTCCATTATCAAGAAAATCCCAAAGGTCCATCAGGTTCACATAGTAGAAGTACCAGATCAACCGACTATCGAGGATGTCGGAAGAAATCCAGCAGAAAAGGTGGTTGAAGGCCTAAAGAAAATACAGATCAACGAGACTGATCCTGAAAAGTATTTTCTAGTTGGGGAATCACTGCCAGCCGAGGAAGAGGCCGAATTGGTGGGTTTCTTAAAAGAACATATTGATGTGTTTGCATGGGTACCAGAGGAGATGCCTGGAGTTGATGCAGATGTGATCTGCCACCACCTAAACGTTGATCCACAGCATAAGCCTGTCATTCAGAAGAAAAGAAGGGCAGCTGTACAGCATGTTGATGCTGTTATCGAAGAAGTAGATCGTTTGTTGGAAGCCAAAGCAATACGAGAAGTATACTATCCGGAATGGCTATCTAACACTGTGGTTGTAAAAAAGAAGAATGGAAAATGGTGTGTTTGTGTGGATTTCACAGACTTGAACAAGGCATGTCCGAAGGACAACTTCCCTCTTCCCAGGATCGACCAGTTGGTTGATGCAACTACTGGATACGAACGAATGAGTTTCCTCGACGCATATCGGGGATATCATCAGATTGCCATGTTTGGGCCCGATCAAGAGAAGACTTCTTTCATTACACCACGAGGGTTGTACTGTTATAGTGTCATGCCTTTTGGGCTAAGAAATGGGCCAAGAAATGCTGGGGCAACGTATCAGAGACTCGCAACCATCATGTTCAGAAAGCTGCTTGGCAAAACTATGGAAGTTTACATAGACGATATGGTGGTTAAAAGTAAAACCAGACAGGGACATATAGCAGATTTGAGGGAGGCCTTCGAAATCCTAAGGAAATACAAGTTAAAACTCAACGCCTCAAAGTGTGCATTTGGAGTTGGTTCTGGGAAGTTCCTAGGCCATCTTGTGACCATAAGAGGGATTGAGGTAAATCCTGATCAAATAGCAGCCTTACAAAGGCTACAGAGTCCCAAAACAACAAAGGAAGTTCAAAGGTTAACTGGAATGGCTGCAGCCCTCAATAGATTCATTAGCCGGTCAAGTGATAAGTGTAGGCCCTTTTTTCAGTTGTTGAAAAAAAGAGAATGATATGAATGGGGAGCGGAGTGCGAGCAAGCCTTCCAGGATTTAAAGAAGTATCTGGCGGAAGCTCCACTTCTCTCAACTCCGGAACCGGGTGAGTCTTTAGTTTTGTGTTTAGCAGTATCTGAATATGCTGTGAGTGCGGTTCTTTTAAGGGATAAGGGATCCGAGCAAATCCCCGTATATTACGTGAGTAAAACATTACTGGATGCAGAAAAAAGATATCTGCCCTTTGATAAGCTAGTCCTTGCATTAAGAATAGCAACAAGAAAGTTACCTCATTACTTCCAGAGCCACAAGGTTGTGGTTTATACTGAGTTTCCTTTGAAGTCACTGCTACGAAAGGCAAATTTCTCAGGATGGATCTCGGCTTGGTCCGTTGAGTTAAGTCAGTACGATATTGAGTTTCAACCGCGCACTGCGATAAAAGGGCCAAGTGTTGGCTGATTTTGTCGCGGAGTTTTCACCAGCAGTAGCACCCCAGCCACCCATGAGAAAAAAAGGGGCACCTGGACTGCTCATGAAACAAAACAAGCAGCTAGCCAAACAGGACCCACAGGAATGGAAGTTATTTGTTAATGGTTCGGCTTGTAACATTGGTTCAGGGGTTGGCATCATACTTTTTCCTCCTGAAGGAGTAATGATTGAGTTGTCTGTTCGGCTGGGCTTCAGCGCATCGAATAACGTGGCAGAATATGAGGCTCTCCTAATTGGCCTCAAAAGTGCAGACTTTGAAGCTGAAAAGAATTAAGGTGTACTGTGATTCATAGCTTGTGGTGAGTCCAGCGAGTATGAAGCCCGGTGTGAGAAAATGGCGGCCTATATGGAGGCAACCAAAGACTTGCTCGATACTTTTGAAAAAGTATATATCGAGCAGATAAGTTTTGGAAAAGAATTCTCATGCAGATTCTTTGGCTTGGTTGGCTACAGCTAGTCCAACTTAGTTCAAACGGAAGGTAGCAGTCGACTATCTTAGTGAGCCGAGCATTGGAAGAAGTGTGGAGTTGGTATTGGTCGTGAACTAGGGACCAATTTAGATGGATCCGATTGTGGAGTTTTTACGAGATGAAACTCTCCCTTTTGATAAAAAGGAAGCACATAAGGTCAAGACCAAATCTGCAAGGTTTTGGTTGTCCCCAGAAGGGAAGTTGTATAGGAAATCCTTTACTGGACCCTATTTACTTTGTGTGCATCCAGAGATGGTGCAAAAATTCCTTCACGAGATTCATGAAGGGACCTGTGGGAGCCATGCAAGGAGCAGCTCCATAGCTCATCGAGCAATAACCCAAGGATATTGGTGGCCACATACGCAAGAGGATGCTAAAGTTTAGGTGAAAATTTGTGAGAAATGCCAAAAGTTTTCACCTATGATTAGAACACCAGCCGAGGATCTGGTACCATTGACTAGCCCATGGCCGTTTGCTCAATGAGGGATGGACATCGCGGGTCCACTCCACAAAGCAACTGTAAATAGGAAATTTCTGCTGGTAGCAACAGATTATTTCACGAAGTGGATAGAGGCAGAGCGTCTGGCCAAAATCACGAAACTTATGATAGAAAGGTTCGTTTGGAAAAACATAATTACTCATTTTGGGGTACCCTATTCTTTAATTACAGATAACGGGGCGCAGTTCCAAAAGAAATTCAAAGCTTTCTGTTCCCAGTATGGGATAAGAAACTATTATTTGACCCCAACTTACCCTCAGAGTAATGGGCAAGCGGAAGCATCAAACAAAACCATTCTTGATGGAATCAAGAAAAGGTTGGATAAGGAAAAAGGGAAGTGGCCCGATGACTTACCACTGGTGTTGTGGGCACACCAAACAACACCTAGGAGGTCTACGGGAGAGACCCCCTATTCTTTGGCATATGGTACTGAGGCAGTCATACCTCTAGAAGTTGGTCTTCCAACCAACAGGACTGCGTTGGTTGAGAGTGGAGGAAATGACAGGGCCCTTGAAATTGAGCTCGACCTTGCCGAGGAAAGGAGAGAAAGGGCCCTAGTGCATTTAGCCTCTTACCAGGAACAGCTAATGAAGAGCTATAACAAACACGTTCACCCACGGGAATTTGGTGTTGGGGACCTTGTACTACGAAAGGTTCTTGGCAATACCAAAGTGGCGAACGAAGGCAAGTTGGGGGCTAATTGGGAAGGCCCGTATCGAGTGACTGAAATTGTGGGCATTGGGGCTTATAAGTTGGCAGACCTGGACGGGAACCCGGTGCCAAGACCCTGGAATGTCCATAATTTGAGGAAGTTCTTTGTTTAAAAGATTTCGGTTTACTTTTTGTTCTGTTTTAGGATCACGTAACTGTGTGGGAATTATGAAGAATATTCCCTTGTTTTTTATTTAATTATTTGCAAGAGGTACGCGTAACGCCCTCTTGAGTTCAAGGATTATGAATACAATCACATTTTTCTGCAATATACTGATTTTTCAGAAATTTTTGTCTCCCATTTTTTCTGGTTGTTTTTTATTCTTTGAATACGAACAATGGCCTTGTTTTCCTTTTTTCGTATTGGGGAGCAGGGACTAGACATGAATGCGTTGGTCACGTACGAATACACGTACCCACTGATATGTGATACTTTGATTGCTAAGTATGAAAAACTTAACAATCTGTTAAAATATGAGAATGAGAAACTTATAGCAAGCATGAAACGCTTGCTTATTTTCCAGGTATGAAATACTTGAGTAGAAACATAATGAGCATATGTTTGGAATATTTGACTAAGTACGAAACACTTAGGATTCAGTTTAAGTATGAGAAACTTAGATTGGTTTAGCTGGAAAAACAAAGAATGGAGCATACGAATACACGTATCAACTATCTAAGTATGAGAAACTTATATTTTGCAAGTATGAAAACACTTGACTTGCATACGTAAACATGCATTTGCTAAGTACGAAAAAACTTAGTGATAAGTATAGTAGACCCTAGGAGGTCACCACTATACAAAAGACGGACCTGGGGAGTAAGAAGCCAGCTCCGCCCGCCAGACGGAGCGGGTCCAATGACCAGCTCTGACCCCTAGCTACGGCAGGGAAAATAATATCCATAATTTTATCTGTGGAATATACTCATTTCGATAAGGATACTCTCCTGAGAAACCTAAATCCTAAGGGAGTCAGGAGAGATATCAGTAAGATAAGCTTGAAATACTAATGATAAACGCGACTGAAGACGGATAAGGATCCCATGCCAAGGCAGGATGAGTAAGGAGTCCCAGCTAAGGCAGGACTCCATACTCTTCATTAAGATGATCCAAAATCCCCGGAATATAGTCCTACCAGGACTCAATCTCCTACCAAATGCCTATAAAAGTGACGGTAGAGTTTCAATAAAGGTACAGGCAACTCATAACTGAGAATCTCAATTCTCCCACCATATAGCAAGTTCTCTACTGACTTAGGCATTGGAGGGTGGTTGGCACGCCACCACACCGGTGACTCAAGCTCTTGCTTTGTTTTGCAGGATCAAGTCGGAGCTAGAGACAAAGTTGATTCATCAGCTGGCGCCGTCTGTGGGAAACGACGTTTTCCTTACGGTGAATAGTTTTGTATGGTAGAGACTCGATCAAGCAGAACAACAATGGCTTCAGACCCTCCACAAATAGGCGTCGACGATGCCACTAAAGCCGCTGCAGCAGCCAAGGCCGCCGAAACAGCCAGGACTGCAAAGGCTGCCAAGACCACAGTAGCCGCCGACAAAGCCGCCAAGGCAGCCAAAGCGGCCAAGGCCGCTGCAGCAAATCAAGTGAGGGAAGATCAATTAACTACGGAAGCATTTGCCCAGATGCAGGAGCAAATAAAAACTTTAACCCAAGGGTTACAAGCAGCGATGCAACAGAATGCAGATTTGCGAAAGCAAATCTCCGAACCAAGCATCCTAAATCTACGACATAGTCATCACGAGGAAGAGGATGACAGAGAAGAAGGTGAATCCAGCGAGAAGGAATGCCAAAATCGAAAGAGGTATGGCAAGCCACCCATAGAAAGGTCTCCTCGCGATCAAGAAGCATTGCTTAAAATGCAAAACCAAATCGAGGGGCTGATGAAACATATCAAGGCACAAACTCTTGCTACGGTGGAAGAGTTGGTGCAGAATACGGACTCACCTTTTACACCAGAAGTTATGGGGCTACCTCTTCCAAGGAAGTTTAAGATGCCCCAACTGGAGACATTCAATGGCTCCACGGACCCGTTGGATCATTTGGAGACGTACAAATCCCTGATGCATCTTCAAGCAGTACCAGACGAGGTCATGTGTCGGGCATTCCCTGTTACTCTTAAAGGGAGTGCTCAGGCATGGTTTAATAAACTCCCCCCAGGAAGTATACGTTGTTTCAAAGAGCTTAGCACGAGCTTTGAAAGCTACTTCATCACCGGTCAACGCTACGGCAAACCAGCAACACACCTCCTAATGGTAAAACAAGGACGATGGGAGTCGTTAAGAGAATACACTACCAGATTCAACAAAGAGGTGGTTCAGATAGATGAAGCTAACGATAGCGTGAGCATAACCGCGTATATAGCTGGACTGTACTCAGGACAGTTTCTATACCTCTTATCTCAAGAACCACCCAAAACTCTGGCATAGCTTATGCTCAGAGCGCAGAAGCACATGAATGTAGAAGAAGCTGTTTACGCAAGACGTGCGCGTGATGGCTTCGACCCCCCAGCAGGACCATCACAGATTGGAGAATTCCCTCCATCCGATAAGAAAAGAAGAGAAACCTCCCGCAAGTCAGGAGGCGAACCAAAGAACAAGAAGGTGGATTCAAGATCTTCCCCAAAGCGGGGAGGAGCAGGAGGACCGCCCCAGGGCCGGTACAAGCAGTTCACTCCGCTCATAGCTACGGCAGAGCAAATCCTTAGCAACCTACAAGATGACCCAGACCTCGAGTGGCTTGGAAAATTGAGAACTGATCCAAATAGGAGAGCTAAGGACAAATACTGCAGATTCCACAAAGACCACGGTCATAACACGGATGATTGTATTGATCTAAAGCAACAGATCGAGAATCTGATTCAAAGAGGAAGGCTTCAACATTTTGTAACGAAGAAGTACCAAAAATAGTCTAGGAGGGAAGAGATGAGTAAAGAGGGCAAAGGCGGCACCACACCCCGTTTAGGTCCCATTGGGGAGATCAAGGTCATCCATGGAGGATTTGCTGGAGGTGGGGAATCCAGCAATGCCAAGAAAGCTCACCTAAGGAAACTGAGGACAGAGGAACATTTGGAGGTCAACACAGTTGGCCGTCCTAGTAAATTCCAGAAAAAGGAAGAAATACCCCTAATTTTCTCAGAAGAAGACATCAGGGGAGTCCAGATCCCTCATGATGACCCTTTGGTTATAACCATCGTCGTAGCAAACTACCTCACGCGCAGGGTACTGATCGACAGCGGAAGCTCAGCCGACATCCTCTACCTCCATGCGTATGACCAACTGAAGGTTGGACGAGATAGGCTAAGGCCTATGACATCACCACTAGTTGGGTTTGCAGGTACGCCCGTTTATCCGGCTGGTCAAATAGCCCTACCAATCACAATGGGAGAAGAAGGAAGTCAAATTACGCGCATGATAGATTTCATAGTAGTTGACTGTCCTTCAGCATACAATGCCATACTGGGGAGGACAACCCTGAATAAAATCGGGGCAATAATCTCCATGTATCATCTGATGAAAAAATTCCCAACACCTGAAGGAATTGCATGCGTCAGAGGAGATCAGAAAGCAGCACGGGAATGTTATGTTACCTCGCTCAGGGGGCCTAACATTACCATGAATGTAGAAAGTCTCGACACAAGGGATGAAAAGAAGCACCAACATGGAGAACCCGTGGAAGAGCTTGTAGAAGAGCTCTTGGAAGCAGGACAACCCGAGAGGACGGTGAAGATGGGAACAGGATTAAGCACAGTAGCAAGAGCAGAGCTGCTACAGTTCCTAAGGAAGAATAAAGACGTCTTTGCCTGGTCCCACGAGGACATCCCAGGGATTGACCCAAGGGTCATATCTCATAAACTTAACATGGATCCCACGATGCGACCTTTCAAACAGAAGAAAAGGACTTTTGCTCCAGAACGAAATGAAGCTGCGGCCAAAGAAGTAGATAAGCTCATACGAGCAGGATCAATTCGTGAAGTTCTCTACCCCGATTGGTTGGCCAACGTAGTTATGGTGAAGAAAGCTAATGGCAAGTGGAGGATGTGTGTGCACTTCACCGACCTCAACAAATCATGTCCAAAGGATAGCTTTCCCCTACCAAGGATTGACTCCCTCGTGGACTCAACAGCGGGGCACGAGCTTCTAAGCTTCATGAATGCATTTTTAGGGTACAATCAAATCCAAATGCATAAAGGAGATCAAGAGAAAACCTCATTCATTACTGATAGGGGGTTATATTGCTACAAAGTAATGCCCTTCGGTCTTAAGAACGCAGGAGCTACCTATCAGAGATTGGTCAATAAGATGTTCAAGCAACAAATTGGATGCAACGTGGAGGTGTATGTAGATGATATGCTGGTTATAAGTGCCAAGGCACATAACCACGTGGAGGATTTAGAAGAAACCTTTCAGGTCCTCCGAAAATATCAGATGAAGCTCAACTCAACAAAATGTGCCTTTGGAATCTCTTCAGGAAAGTTTCTAGGCTTCATGGTATCTCAAAGAGGCATCGAAGCAAACCCTGAAAAAATCCAGGCCATCCTCACTATGCGTTCACCCCAGAACATCAAAGAGTTCCAGAAGTTAACAGGACGTGTCGCAGCACTGAGCCGGTTCATCTCACGAGCAACTGACAAGTGTCAAACATTTTTCAAGGTCTTAAAGAAAGCCTTTGAATGGACTACAACTGAAGAAGCAGCTTTCAACCAACTAAAGGAATATTTAACATCTCCACCGCTGTTAAGTAGGACTCAAGATGGAGAGGATCTGTTTCTATATCTGGCGGTCTCCCCTCATGCAGTAAGCGTTGTTCTTGTTAGAAAGGAGGATGGAATGCAGCTCCCAGTATATTATACCAGCAGGGCATTAAGAGGAGCTGAGCTGAGATATCCCCGAGCTGAAAAGATGGCTTTTGCAATGGTTATGGCGGCCAGACGGCTACGGCCATATTTTCAAGCTCACCCAATCAAAGTACTAACGGATCAACCACTTCGGAGAATTCTCCACTGCCCTGAGACATCAGGCCGGTTAATTCAGTGGTCAATAGAGCTTGGCGAGTTTGATATAGAGTACAAGCCTCGGATTGCCATCAAAGCACAAGTGCTGGTAGATTTCCTTGCAGAATACACCTACCCAGAGCCAGAGGAGCTCCCCAAGGAAGAACCTAAACCTTGGATCCTCTAGGTTGATGGATCAACAACCAGAGAGGCAAGCGGAGCTGGTTTGATTCTAACATCCCCGAAAGGACAACGCCTAAGTTACGCGCTTAGATTCGAGTTCAAAGCAACCAATAACGAAGCTGAGTATGAAGCTCTGGTGGTAGGATTGGAGCTGGCTAAGGCCGTCGGTGCTGACCACGTGTTGGCCAAAAGTGATTCACAGTTGGTTGTAGGGCAAATCTTGGGAGAATACACTTTGAAGGAAGAGGTAATGCGAAAGTACTTAGATAAAGTAAAGATCCAAGTTGCAAAACTGCAAAGCTTTAATATTGTCAGAATCCCAAGAAAAGAGAATATTGAAGCTGATTATTTGGCAAGGTTGGCCACGGCCAAAGAAGATGCTATTCCACGGAACGCACCTGTACGATATTTAGAGTTACCCAGCATCTTCGTCCCAAACAAACAGGTACAAGCTATCGACTACAGCAATTCATGGACAGGTCCCATAGTCGACTACATAACGAATGGGACGCTACCAGACGATAACGTTAAAGCTAGGCAGCTCAAAATTAGAGCTGCAAAATACCTGATGATGGGAGACGTGCTGTATAGAAGGAGCTTCTCACTACCATACCTAAGATGTTTAACCGCGGCAGAATCTATGAGGGCTATGGAAGAAGTCCACCAAGGGGTATGTGGGGACCACCAAGGTGGCCGCATGTTAGCTTACAAACTCCTTAGGTTGGGATATTATTGGCCAACCATGCAAAAGGATTGCAACTCTTTGGTCCAAAAATGTGAGAAGTGCCAACGCTTTGCAAACATCATTCATCGATCACCCACAGTCCTAACTCCAATGAAAGGACCTTGGCCATTCGCCCAGTGGGGAGTAGACCTAATTGGCCCACTTCCAATGGCAGCGGGCCAAGTCCAGCATGCCATTATAGCTGTGGATTACTTTACAAAGTGGGTCGAAGCCAAGGCCCTGGCCACAATCACAGCAGAGGTTACAATTGATTTCTTATGGAAATTAATTATTAGCCATTTTGGGATACCACGAGTGATAATCACAGACCGAGGAAAGCAATTTGATAATGCTCAGTTCAAAGCATATTGTATTTCCAAGGGAATACATGTACATTATGCCTCCAAGGCTCATCCAAAAGCCAATGGACAGGTAGAGGTCACAAATCGAGCAATCAAGAAAGGCATTAAGAAGAGGCTACAGGAGGCCAAAGGAGCTTGGCCAGACGAGCTTTATAATGTGCTATGGGCATATCATACAACACCCCGAACTGCAACTGGAGAAACCCCATACTCTCTTGCATTTGGAGCTAAAGCAGTAGTTCCAATCGAAATTGAACTTCACAACTACAGGACCGCGAGCTCGGACCACAAGAAAAACCAAGAAGATCTTAGGGTAGAGCTGGATCTCTTGGAAGAAACAAGGGAAACAGCAATGACCAGAATGGCCGTGTACCAGCAAAGAATGGTCAGGTACCACGAAGCAAAGGTTAGTCCATGAGATTTTCGAGCCGGTGACCTAGTCCTGAGGAAAGTTGATCCAACTGGAAAGAAGGTGGGCAAACTTGGCCCGAATTGGGAAGGGCCCTATCAGATTTTGCACCATATCAAAGCTGGTGCATACAGGATCGCAACCCTAAGGGGAAAAGAGCTGCCAAATTCATGGAACGCAGAGCATCTCAAGAAGTATTACAAGTAGGTACTTGCAGTGAAAGTTTACTCCAGTTATTAGGAAGCTTATTTCTGTTTTTAGGAAACTTTTCTCGTTTTCAGTAAAACTTTAGCAACAAAGTTGTTTTTAGTAGGACCATATGTTCGCTTTGTTAGCCCCTGTGGCCAATAAAAATCCCCATGAGGGACGGTTGTTTAATTTCCCTGTATGCATAATACAGAAAAAGACAAGCAAAAGAATAAAATTATTCAAATTTTATTAACAAAGTCACGCCCCAAGGGGCATGAACTTTTTACATAAAAACTTTGTGGACAAAACCCACAGAATTGCAACCTAGATACTACCTCCCTCCCTTGGAGGAGAGGGGATTGGCGGCACCGGCGGCCCACGAAAGGACTCCAACTGGTCCCAGTTGGCGATCAACACCATCCGGACGGTCTTCTCCATGACAAAAAGAGATTCCGCCATGGCCTCCATCTTTGAAGACAGCCCATCTATGGCTGCCTTCAAACTCTACAATTCTTGACACAACTCGGGAATGCGATCAGTACTCGCCGTCTGCAAATTTGGTTTGATTGAAGAATGGGGAGTAATCTATAACACTTATTGGTATTTATAGCACCATTTGATGGTTCAATAACCGCTTGCTAAGCCAATCAGTATAATCATAATCAAAGCTGTAATTATAACAGCCACCTCAACTGCTTAGAGTAATGGGAGGTTACACACCCGAGTACCTCGGGCAGTTGAAACGAACGTCCCTACTCAAAAATCAACAAATCAAACCCTTCAGTTACTCCAAGACAAAACAAAATGAAAATGTTCACCATTACTCTATCACAGACGTAGCGCAGCTATGCATTTAAATGAGCTTAGGAAAAAATTTCCAAGCTCACTGACGTAGCCCAGCTATGCATTTAAAAGAGCTTAGGAAAAAATTCCAAGCTCGCAGACATAGTACAGCTATGCAAACCCAAAAATACGCCTCTCCTAAAAGTTATCCCAAGGGAAAATTACATAAGCGCATCAATTGTTTGGACGCAAACAATTAACACACTTAGGGGAGCAAAGACGTAGTATATGTATGCAAAATACAAAGAAAAAGAAGCATAAAGGGATAAAGTTTACAGATGTAGCACGACTACTTCCTGTAAAATTCCTATAAAATTTGAATACTTGGCACAATGATGACAAAGACAGGATTGGCAAAATACACAGTGAAGTGTCTGTACGCATAATACGACGTGCACAAAGACTATTGAAGAAAATGCCATACAACAAAACGAAAGCACTCTTTCGTTCAAATCTGCACCTGTACCTGTCATGCCAACAAAAACAAACAACCTCCGAAAGGCCCCAAAATATGATCTCATTGAGACCATCCCTACTAAGATATCTCAAAGAGCAAAAGCTCTAAAGTATCAAGCCAACCAAGTGGGAGCCAAGGTTACCCCCAAGCAAACATAGTGGGAAGTACGAAATGTATGAAAGTATGGAAATGTAGTTAGTTACAGACCCCAAATGAGTATTCTGAAAGGCCATTCAAAGGCCCAAGGTGGAACCACTGTAGACACCCCAATTTGGCCTAACGATTATTTCAAGTCCCACCTTGGCGACCATCCCGATGATGAAATGGATACAGTGATTGCTGATTGACTTCTTGAGAACCTTAGGACTTTTGGTAAGAACTTTGAACCAATTAGAGGACCCAATCCAGATCCAAATAGCCTTTCAGACAGAAGTACAGAATCCTAGGAGAATCCATCTGTCGGCCGTAACATTGATCTCACGGCCTTAACATCAATTTTTCCCCCGAGCAACCTGTTGCGTGAAAATCTCCCTGAGAGATCAATCCCTCGGCCGCTAGATCTATATCCTACGGCCGCAGTATCCATTCCTCGGCCGCCAGATCGTCCTTTTTCCAGATTCTGGAACGTTCTATCAAACGTTTGATCCGATCACAAAACCCTAGCAGTCAAATTCCGACGCGTTCGGGCTACGTCAGGAGATCACCATGACGAGTTTGTATCACTCTATAACTCCAATTCAAACGCTCAATTTCGATTGGCCGGAGTGAGTCATCCCTATGACAATATAAAGGAGCCTTTGGGTTCCGAAATTAATAAGTGGAATCACCCTCATCAGCCACGAAACTCTGCAAAAATACTCTCCCAAACCCTCTCTTCAAAAGCCTTAACCTCCTGAAGGCAGCCATCAATTCGACGATCAAACCCCGAAGTTTCAAACCCTAACTCTAGGGTTTTTCGAGAAGCAATCAACCAATCACCATCAATCCAAGGCGATCAAGCAACTGAGGGATCAAGGTGGTGAGGCCCAACGGCCTCTGGATTGTTTTATTTACTGTATTTAATGCCTAACCGTAGCGTCTGATTATCTGCTAGCTTTTCTGTCTGGTGTGAGGAAGA
>JAOTQK010044243.1:0-16778 GCA_025642025.1 Rhododendron ferrugineum | reverse complement strand
AAAATGACAATATGTGTTTCCAATTCCAATCACAAATTTTCCAAAACAACAATTTAAGGGACACGGGGAAGTTCAAAAATACGTAACATGCTTAACCACTCACCTGGATCCAAAGCTAATGCAATCGAACAATGCAAAGAACGAGCCTAACCTGAACAAGAATCGTATAACAGTATTATCACTAACTGAACCAATACAATCTATAGCAATATGGGACTACCTAAGAAAACACCCTTCTAACCTAAAACTAAGCCAACTTAAGTTCCATTAAAGAAACCCAACACCGTAAATCCAAGCCCGAAATCCACGTACGTGCACAAACCCATGGCAGTCCACCAAGTGCCAAAACTCTCCTGATCTTTGGTCCAAAATTATTCCAAAACACCCTACCACAACCCTTGCTAGTATAGTATAAATCTTAGATTATATTTACACCAACCACCTGCCATCACAACCCCACGCACATACAGATTGCCGATCACCATTACACCCAATAATTTAACTTGGAAGTACTACTCTCCGATCCAAGTTTTCCATTACTATGCCGACCAATGGAAAAGAAAGAAACAGATTAAGAATTTAGGCTTACCTCTGAAGATCGCCTTAGATTCGACTGCATGTGCGGCTCTTTCTTTTCTTTTCTTCTTCCTCAAAACGTTAACTCCAATGTAGAACCCTACTCAGCGTATAAATATATATCTTTAAGTATAACTCTTAAAAACCACCCACTACTAATGCTGCCCCCCTATACAATTTATTAAATTATTAATAGGTATCACTATTTCACCCAAAATCAATCTCATACCCCAAACATTACAATCGTGTCAACAATATCCATAGCGCGCACAAATTAATTAGTTGGGACCCAATTATAACACCCAATTAAATAATAGCCAAAATAACTAATATAATAAATTAAAATTCTAGGCCGTAACAATACCAGAATTGAAGGCCTTAGAAAAGGTTCCCGACCAACAACCCCAGCGGTTATCAAATTTATCTTTCATTTACTTTCCAGCAAAGTACTTTACTGTCTTTCAATCAGGCCCAGCCTAGATCATGTCTTTCATTTCCTTGTACCCAAACTTTGTTAAGCCGATTAATAAAGTTTGTTTTGTCGTTATCGTTCAGTCCTGTTTTCTTTTCTTTCCATTTTTTACACGGTTGGGAAATAATTAGTCCTTATCCCGCAAAGGTAAACCACAAATCACATACGGCCTCACCCCTTAAGTCGTACGCAATCGCTCTATACGAAGTCAAATTTAAGGCACGGATGCCTTATCACGAATTCGGAATGCAATCTAGTCCTGGCACGCCCACATCAGGCCTAGAACTACACTAGTCGCTATTCCTAGACCAATTTTTACATTTGGAAACATACAGATTGCAAAATATTCTTAATGTATTAGTTGAAAGTGGAGATTATGTTTCAGATAGGGCTGCTCAAAAAATCCGGTGAACCGTGAAACCGGGCCGGACCGAACCGATCCATACCTTTTGGATTTTGTCCGTGGATTAATGGTCCGGACACGGATTGAAAAATTAGAAAACCGTGACTCGCGGTTCGGTCCTCGGATTTTCATTACGAAACCGTGGATTAACCGAACCGGACCGTGAGATTTTTATTTTATATAAATAATAAATAAATATATAAATATATGTGTGTATTTATATAATTAATTGTTAGTAATGTTAAAACTTTTTCTACCAATTTTAGTATTTTATCTTAATAATGGGATATCGTGTAGATGTACGTAAAATATATGGGGTAAATCGTAGTTTTTTTATATAAGCTACGGGTAACCCTAATTTAGTTTCACTAGTTCGTTCTTGTCCAGTTTTCCTAATTTCCATTCCTTGTTCAAGTCGCCACCGCACCCTTCTTACTTCTTCGCCTCTTCATCCTCCTCCTCCTCTCTCTCTCTCTCTCTCTCTCTCTCTGTTTCTTCAAAATAACGAGTACTTTCTGGTGGCCGGTGTAAAACTTAATTTTAACACCGTAACCGATTCGCGAGTCACTGATTGGATTGGAACCGAACCGTAGGACTTTTGGTCCGGACACGGATTTCATTTTGTAAAAACCGTGACTAGCGGTTCGGTCCTCGGATTCCTAGAAATCCGAACCGAACCGGACCGCGAGCACCCCTAGTTTCAGAAGTGAAGTTGGTAGATTTTACAATTGGGATCATTTTAAACTATTTTGTGTATTTGGTTGTGACGAAGGAAGTGGTGAAGTGTCAACGGTGGTAGAATACTAAGATGTTGCGTCGAGGATCAAAACCAAACACTCACACACGAATTGAGAGAAACTTAACTATTATTAGATCATATGCAATAACATTACAAAAATAAAGCTCTACAGAGAAGTTCCCCTTCCAAGCTTGACTCCCTCTGGTTATCTCTCACCCAAACCACAAGCCTCGCCTTGGGGTGAATATTGATGATGAAATGGTTTCTGATTATTTAATGAAGTGTGTAGAGAACTATGAACCTTGTGGACACTCTTACAAAATGAACGAGTACCATAGAACTAGGGAGATGTGTGCATCGAATGAAACTTAGAATGTGTAAATAGGCGCCAAAACGTACTTTAGCTTTTGTCGGTCCGATCTCTGAATCGGTCTCACTTTGACCAAGTTTCATAAATAAAACTTCATTATTATAATTCTTCATTTCCATCATCTTTTAATATAGTGAAAACCTTATTTATCATTCTATAATTTGTATTAATCCAATTTAAAATGAAAGCGATAAGAGTGTTTCACTGAAATAATTTATTTTTTGAGCAATTGAGGGTAAAATGGTCATGTATTTTGAGGTACAAAATATTTTTCCTAAAAAGCAATTCGGTAGGAAAGTAGATTAAACAAGCTTTCTAGAGGTTTAAACTACGCGTAAATTGGAGTTTGGGAGTGTCTAGGACAAGTTCGTAAAGTAGGACTTGTTGTCTCAGGAGGTGCCTTGGGCGCATTGAAATGCGCCTGGGCGCTTAGGATTGCGCCTAAGGTAAATTAATGCTGCATAACATGTCAAACTTTGCGTAATTGCTCCGAACACTTCCGAACTCCAATTTGCGCGTGGTTTGAACCATGAGAAAACTTGTCCAATTACTTTCCAGTCCAAGTAGTTTGTATCAAAAATCATATGTATATCAAAGAATGTGGCTATTTTACCTTTAATGGGTCAAAATAAGATTTATTCCGGTAAAATGTGTGTATGTTTCTCATTTTAAATTGGATCAAGACCCATTATAAGTGAATAAATAGTATTTTTAAAGAACTAAAAGATGACAGAAGCCAACTATAACAATATTTACGTTTCGTTCATGAAAACTAGGTAGAAACATGACATCTACAAAAATCGTCAAAGCCGGCCATTAAGGATAAAACACAATTTACGTTTCATTTGGTAATCAAATTCCTAATTCTATGTTATTTCTTCCTTGAATAAATGTTTCACAGTATTCATAGAGTAGCCAAACTTCATCAATGCTTAGAAAAAACCATTTCATCATCAACATTTGCCTAATTAAGTGGGGCTTAAATATTTTCTAATTCAAATTTGGGTGTCTAAACTATCAACACATGCAACAAAAATTGAGAATATTACCAAACAAGAACTCCGATAAGGATTGACAGTATCTTCTATATTTCAATCCACTGCCACCACATTACAACTATGATCTTTAGTGCTGCCACAACGCGTTTCTAACATTCTTGATTCAGAAAAATATTTTTAATCCTCAAAATTTTTAGATTGCGAAATATTCTCAATGTACTAGTTTAGTTGATAGTGGAGATCATGTTTCCAAAGTGATGTCGGTAGATTTTACAATTGCGATCATTTTAAAGTATTTTGTGTGTTTGGTTTTGGTCAAAGTACTATCCAAACCTGATGTGCCGATTTCCATGAGCCATGAAATCAAACCATTTTCCCGAGCTTCGTCCTCACCAATGGGCTAGACAAGGAAAACATTGGAGCTCCAATAATAGATCCGATGATATTGCTTAGTGAGACTCTGTTTCGTTTTCAACTTGTTTCAGTGCTCCAATATATGCACTTGAATATTTCTTCCCTCGCCGCTTTCCACATTGGAATTTAAGCGCGCTGAAGTAGCCTTGAAAGCACGACTGTGGACCGTCCTTGTAAGGCCGATTGAAGGAATATTGCATTCTCCGTCACAATCAATAATGTCTCCTTTGTTCGGTGCTACCTCTGTATAGAAAGGTGATAGACTCGATCTAGTGGTTTTTTTCACATTACACGTACGATTGTGATGGTGAAGAAGTGCAATATCTAAATGTTCAACTTGGGCTTAACGGCTAAGTATTTTTGGCTATGATGTTCAAGACTTGCAGAAGATTATCGGGTCAAATGGCGGGTTGTTAAAATATCGAAGAGCATAATTTTGTGGCGAGCAAGTGAATGAGCTCATCGACGAAATTGCGCGATTTTGAAAGGTGAAGTGGACAAATTTAAATCCCCTCTGCTCCTACGGTTCTACGTTCGAAATTTACGGTTCTACGTTCGAAATTTATGATAGTTGCCACTTCCTCATCTTGTTTAACTGGTCTCCGATTAGAAGAGAAGTTGAGGTAAGCCTGGAGGACAAGCTAATTGATGGACCAAAGAGCATCATGATACGTGTCAAAACGCACACCTTTAACTATCCAAATTGCATTTGTTATGTTGATTTCTCTCTTTTTTGGCGATGTATTAAGTCGTTTCCATGAATGTACGTTGGCAAAACCGATTGTACAAAGTTTGACATTAAGAAGTCTCGAGGAATTGCGAACATGAAGTGCCAATGAGCACAGTGCGCCAGCCAGGAGAAGGACCTCTGCTGCGCCCCAGGCGCAAATTAAATGCGCCTCAATCAAGGGAAAAAAACCTGGTCGCGCCCGGGTGCACGCGAATTGCGCCTGAGGTGCATTGGCGCATCATATTACAACTCCTATACGAGATGTGAATTTTTTGGATATACTTAGAGATCAGTCATGACATTAAGAGTGACTCAAAATTGGATCAAATATTTATAAAAGCAATCTAGTTCAACCAATTAAAAGCCCTCATTCAAGCACAACAGTGAGAGACTCTGATGTGCACGATTTCAACATCATTGTTCCTTTTTTCTTTTAGTGGATGTCTGACGCGCACCTCGACTAATTCCAAGACGACCCTATAGTTAACGACCGGACAAATGGTTAAAACCACGAAAAATTTTACGAGCTTCTTATATATTAAGCATAATAGAAGAGTGATGTCGC
Organism: Rhododendron ferrugineum; assembly: GCA_025642025.1. Lineage (NCBI taxonomy): Eukaryota > Viridiplantae > Streptophyta > Magnoliopsida > Ericales > Ericaceae > Rhododendron > Rhododendron ferrugineum. Next base: position 11,511 of record JAOTQK010044243.1, on the reverse strand, counting down.
TTACTTCTCATTGTACTATATCTAACGTTGTTGAATTAGACCGTACCTTGTTTCCAACTTGCTTCAATGCTCTAGCGGACTTGAAAAACTTCATTCAATGCCTTTGTCGGTCCGATCTCCGAATCGGTCTCACTTCGACCAGCTTTTCATAAATAAAACTTCATTATTTTAATTTTTCATTTCAATCATCTTTTAATACAGTGAAAACCTTATTTATCATTCTATTATTTGTATTAATCTGATTTAAAATGAAAGCGATACGAGTGTTCTACTGAAATAATTTATTTTTCGACCAATTGAAGGTAAAATGGTCATGTATTTTGAGGTAGAAAATATTTTTCCTAAGAAGTAATTCGGTAGGAAAGTACATTGGACAAGTTTTCTAACGGTTTAAACTACGCGTAAATTGGAGTTTGGGAGTGTCTGGGACAAGTTCACAAAGTTGGACTTGTTGTGCAGTGTTTAGGAGGTGCCCTGGTCGCAATGAAATGCGCCTTGTTAGATATATTGGCACTTTCCGGGGTTGTCCAAAACCTCCATTGGTATTTTGTTGAATCGACTCCATTGATTGCAATGGGTTGGCTCTTAGTTATGGGATACTTGCTCACTCGATGATCGTCCCATTTTCTGCACCAAGTTGACCGCTGGAAAGTCCATCTTTTTGTGTGACAGGCAAATGCATTGCAAGGCACGTCATGCGTTTGATTGAATTTTGTTACCAAGATTTTGTCTCTGAAAATTTGTTTTTACATAAATATAAGATTTGTTTTTCATAATATTTAATTGGGGGCAAGGAAAATCACGTTTTCCTTATATATACATATATATCATTCAAAGATTTCTTTTTTAGAATATAGAAAGATTGGAGGCTTTCATATATAGAGATCACAAAAAGATTTACTTTTGGAGGATATAAAAAGCGTTGGTTGCTAGGGATTGAGGTAAGGCAATTGAAATTAAAAGTTTGGCAGCCACCAAGAGTTCTCGTTCTTGCATCTTGCAATATTTTTTTCCGAACATTTTGGTTTGTCTAGATCACAGTACACATCATACACCATTTCATTTTGTCATCTGTTGGTGCCTTGCTGCTGTTGGCCGAATCGACGAGGATTCTTTTCGGAGCCAGTTGAATCCGGAGATCGAACTTGAGGTTCGTGGACTTCTGTTGAATCTTAAAGAAGCTCGGGGAGCATCGCAAGTTGGCGAGTATAGGTAACACTTGTGGGTAAGCTGTGGGTTATTCCATTTCGCATCTTGTATTTCTTTTTGATTAATATAAAATAGTAGACTAGGCCGTGGTTTTGTCTTAGGGTTATTCGGACCCTAAGGTTTTCCACGTATATCGCGTGTCTTGTCTCTTATATATTTTCTACGGCTTTGTTTTGCTCAAGGGTGTGTGTATGACATTTTGGAATAAGAGATTTTATTTTAGCTCAAGCATAACTGTTTTCTTGCTCAAGCAAAACTGCCTTTTTATCTAAACGAAGATTCGCCCTACATATTTTAACCCTTTAGTCCATTTACGGTGGCTAAACCAATATAAACCAATCACGCAATAAAAAGTTAACTTCAGGGCTGCTTTTAAAAATGGTATTTTTAAAAATATATAGTACTATTCACCCCCCTCAAGGACAGGTTTACACTTCTGCTTATTTTCACGCCTGAGACACATTAATGCTATATAACATTTCGAACTCTGCGTAATTGCTCCGGACACTCCCAAACTCTGATTTGCGCATGGTTTGAACCATTAGAAAGCTTGTCCAATTACTTTCTAGCCCAAGTAGTTTGGATAAAAATCATTTGTATATCAAAGAATGTGACCATTTTACCTTCGAAGGGTCAAAATAAGATTTATTCCGGTAAAATGTGTGTATGTTTCTCATTTTAAATTGGATCAAGACCCATTATTAGTCAATAAATAGTATCTTTAAAGAACTAAAAGATGACAGAAGCCAACCATGAAAATATTTATGTTTCGTTCTTCAAAACTGGGTAGAAAAAAGACATCTACAAAAATCGTCGAAGCCGACCATTAAGGATAAAACACATTTTACGTTTCATTTGGTAATCAAATTCCTAATTCTATGGTATTTATTCTTTGAATAAATGTTTCACAGTATTCATAGAGTCGCCGAACTTAATCAATGCTTAGAAAAATCCATTTCATCATCAACATTTGCCTAATTAAGTGGGGCTTAAATATTTTCTAATTCAAATTTGGGTGTCTAAACTATCAACACATGCAACAACAATTGGAAATATTACCAAACAAGAACTCCGATAAGGATTGACGGTGTCTTCTATATTTCAATCTTCTGCCACTACATTACAACTATGATCTTTAGTGCCGCCACAATGTGTTTCTAACATTCTTGATTCAGAAAAATATTTTAAATCCTCAAAATTTTTAGATTGCGAAATATTCTCAATGTATTTGTTTAGTTGATAGCGGAGATTATGTTTCCGAAGTGATGTCGGTAGATTTTACTGTTGCGATCATTTAAAGTATTTTGTGTGTTTGGTTGTGGTGAAAATCCTGTCCAAACCTGATGTGCAGATTTCCATGAACCATGAAATCAAACTATTTTCCCGAGATTCGTCCTCACCAATGAGCTTCGTCCTCACCAATGGAGCTCCAATAACAGATGCGATGATACTGCTTAATGAGACTCTGTTTCATTTTCAACTTGCTTCAGTGCTCCAATATATGAACTTGAAAATTTCTTCCCTCGCCGCCTTCCTCAACGGAATTAATTTAAGCACGCTGAAGCAGCCTTGGACGCACGACTGTGGACCTTCCTTCCTTGTAAGGCCGATTGAAGGAATATTGCTTTCTCCGTCACAGTCAATAATGTCTCCTTTGCGCGGTGCTGCCTCTGTTTAGAAAGGTGACAGACTCGATCTAGAGGTTTTTCTCACAATACACGTACGATTGTGATGGTGAAGAAGTGCAATATCCCAATGCTAAACTTGGGCTTAACTGCTTAGTATTTTTGGCTATGTTGTTAAAGACTAGCGGAAGATTATCGGGTCAGCAAATGGCGGGTCGTTAAAAGATCGAAGAGCATAATTTTGTGGCTAGCAAGTGAATGAGCTCATCGACGAAATTGCACGATTTTGCAAGTTAAGTGGACAAATTTAAATCCTTTCTGCTCCTACGGTTCTACGTTCGAAATTTATGATAGTTGCCACTTCCTCATCTTGTTTAACTTGTCTTCGATTAGAAGAGAAGTTGAGGTAAGCCTGGAGGACAAGCTAATTGATGGACCAAAGAGCATCATGATACGTGTCAAAACGCACACATTTGACTATCCAACTTGCATTTGTTATGTCGATTTCTCTCTTTTTTGCGTTGCATTAAGTCATTTCCATGATTGTACGTTGTCAAAATCGATTGTACTGAGTTTAACATTAAGAAGTCTCGAGGAATTGCGAACATGAAGTGCAAATGAGCACTGTGCGCCAAAAGAAGGACCTCTGCCACGCCCGGGGCGCAAATTAAATGCGCCTCAATCAAGGGAAAAAAACCTTGTCGCGCCCGGGCGCATGAGAATTGCGCCGGAGGCGCATTGGCGCGTCATATTACAATTCCAATATCAGATGTAAAGTTCTTTGATATATTTAGAGATCAGTCATGACATTAAGGAGAGTGACTCAGAATGGGATCAAACATTTATAAAAGCAATATAATTCACCCAATTAAAGGCCCTCATTCAAGCAAGCAGCCAGTGACTCTAATGTCCAATGGACCATTTCCACATCATTTATAACATCATTGTTCCTTTTTTCTATTAGTGGATTGTCTAACACGTACCTCGACTAATTCCAGGACGACCGTGAAGTTAATGACCGGGCAAATAGTTAAAACCACAGAAAATTTTACGAGCTTCTCTTATTAAGCATAACAGAAGAGTTATGTCGCTTACTTCTCATTATACTATATCTAACGTAGTTGAATTAGACCGTACCTTGTTTCCAACTTGCTTCAATGCTCTAGCGGACTTGGAAAACTTCATTCAATGCCTTCTTTTTTACTTAAATGTTATCGTTAATGTAGGTTCGAACACTCGATTTTGGACATTTCGTTCGTATGGACGATTGAGGGAGTATCACGTTCTCCCTCTCTGTAATACTTCATCACTCTAAAAACGTGATAGACTCGTCTAGTGTTTTTCTACCATTTTTCAAGAATTTTGATTGTCAAGAAGTGTAATATCTGGATGTTTGCTCCATATTAATTTGTCAAAGCTGATTGCACGAAGTTTAACATTATTTTGGAAGCTTAGATGTCTCAAGGAATGGAAAACAAGAAGTCCCAAATGACAAGAACTCACACGGAGAACGATTTATGTAGAATTTAACAAAGTGCGCCCGGGGCGCAGGGTAAATGCGCCGGAGGCGCAGCACATCAAGAGACAAAACCTTTACGCGCCTGGGCCGCAACTTAAATGCGTCGGAGGCGCATGTGATGTAGCAAATAGTTTTAATTCCTTTTTCTGGGATTGCAATCGAAAAGTGTGACAGGCCACATATAAAGTAGACGGATCGTGCCTAGAATACATCGAAGACGATCCGTGTGAATCAAAACTGACAGAAGGTCTTGCACATTTTCCTTCATCATCATCAACAAGTCGATCTCGTGCAACATTGCACGAGTATTAATCAACCCGATAGACCCCCTCGAGAGCTTCTTCAACCAGTACACCATTTCGGAGTTGGACAAGGGCTTGTTGGTTAATCGGAGAGTGGACGAGTTCTTCTACACAATTGTACAACTCCGCGAGCCCTACCAACCAAGTTTTGATAGTCTCTCCACTCGTTGGAACCGCGGTTGAAACTAATGAACTTTGCCAGGTTTTAAGCATTTTTAGTTCAACATCAAATTTTGGTATTTTGAGAGAGTAATCTAGAAGGGAAGCTAATAGACCTTTCAGTGCACTTGTAAAAAATTAAGTTTCCATGGCCTCTTCAATGTGTGAAATCCTCCTCCTCCTCCTCCTCCTCCTCCTCTCTCTCTCTCTCTCTCTCCATCCAACAACCGGCAATCTCTGATGCTTTAGTTTAATGACATGGTCATGAAATGGGCTTCGATTACTTAAATGGTAATTACTCCTCAATTGCTAACAGAGGCCAGGTACATGCCTAATAGGTGTATGTTGTCGCAGTGCCTCCTCTAAGCAAGAATTCACCATCTGAAATATTTTATTTTTCACGGAATTTTAGGTATATACTATTTGGTTTCTAATAGCCTGGCAATGCATGCATGTTCTCTAACAAGGCTTGGATTCCAGAAGAAGGACCTCTCCTGCGCCCGGAGCGAAAATTAAATGCTCCTCAATCAAGGGTCGCGCCTGGGCGCACGTGAAATGCGCCTGAGGCGCATTGGCGCGTCATTTTACAATTCCAATATGAGATGTAAAGTTCTTTGATATATTTAGAGATCAGTCATGACATTAAGGAGAGTGACTCAGAATTGGATCAAACATTTATAAAAGCAATCTAATTCACCCAATTAAAAGCCCTCATTCAAGTAAACAGCCAGTGACTCTGATGTCTTATGCACCATTTCAACATCATTGTTCCTTTCTTCTATTAGTGGATGTTTGACACGCACCTCGACTAATTCTAGGACGACCCTGAAGTTAACGACAGGGCAAATGGTTAAAACCACATAAAATTTTACGAGCTTCTCTTATTAAGCATAACAGAAGAGTGATGTCGCTTACTTCTCATTGCATGTACTGTATCTAACGTAGTTGAATTAGACCGTACCTTGTTTCCAACTTGCTTCAATGCTCTAGCGGACTTGGAAAACTCCATTCGATGCCATCTTTTTGAATGAAATGTTATCGTTAAGGTAGGTTCGAACACTCGATTTTGGACCTTTCATTCGTATGGACGATTGAAGGAGTATCACATTCTCCCTCATTGGTAATATCTCGTTCGCTAATACTTCATCCGTCTAAAAACATGATAGGCACATTTTGTTGTTTTAATACCCTCTTTATTTTGATTCGATTTAAAATGAGAGTGATGCGATGATTTTCTTAAAATGATTTGTTTTTCAACCTGTTAAGGGCAAAATTGTCATGTCCTTTAATTGATAAATAATTTTGTATTCAAATCACTTAAGTTATAAAGTATAGTCAACAATTTTTTCAATGGTTCAAAGCACGCAGAAACTGAAGTTCGGGAGTTTTCTTGGCAAGCCCGCAAAGTTTGACTTGTTGTGTAGTTCGAATGCGCCTCAGGCGCAATGTTATGCGCCCCAGGCGTAGCTCAATGCTCCTCGGGCGCATTCCACCACAAACCAAATTTTGCGAGGTTGCTCTGATTACTCGCGAACTCCAATTTGTGTGTAGTTTGAACCGTTAAAAAGCTTGCCGAATGTATTTCATAACCTAAGTTATTTGGATTTAAAATTATTTTCAAGTAAAAACAATTCCATTACCAATATCTTTTACGACCAATATCACAACCAAAACAACCAGTATTCTTCACCACCATTACCAATATTTTTTACCACCACTACAAAAAATTGAGAGTATTTCCAAATGAGAATACCCGAAAAGATTCTGAATATTCTTGATGTTTCGTTCTACCACCACTACGAATATATCCTTGCAATGAATCCTTTCATGGCCCAAGCCTTCTGATGGCATTCCATTTAGAAATAGAATGAGAGGCGCAATGTTATGCGCCCCAGGCGCAGCTCAATGCTCCTTGGGCGCATTCCACCACAAACCAAATTTTGCGTTGCTCTGATTATTGATCTCTAACTCCAATTTGTGTGTAATTTATTGATCTATAACTCCAATTTGTGTGTAATTTGAACTGTTAAAAAAGCTTGCCGTATGTATTTTATAACCTAAGTTGTTTGGATTTAAAATTATTTTCACGTAAAAACATTTCCATTACCAATATTTACCAAAACAACCAGTATTCATTACCAATATTTTTTACCACCACTACCGAAACAACAAAAAATTGAGAATATTTTCAAGGGTTAATTGCAAAAAGACCCCCTAAACTATCACTTTTTGGCAACTTTACCCCCTTAAGTTTAAATTCGAGCAACTTCACCCCCTTAACAACCAATTTTGAGCTACTTCACCCCCTCTCCCATTTTCCGTCCAATTCTGTTATAAATTTGGATGGAAAAGGATGGAAAAGGAAATCAATGTACAAAAATGCCCTTCTTAACACCCTTTTTAAACACCACTACACCAGATAACTTTCTCTCTCTATCTCTCTCTGTCTGGCACGATCTCTCTCTCTCTCTCTCTCTCTCTCCTCTCTCTCTCTTATCCTCTCCTCCGCACCTCCCTCCCTCTGTAACAGCAAAAAACCCTAAACCTAAAACCCATTTATACTCCTCCTCCAACCCTACCCATCACCCCCTCTCACCTCTCACACCACCACTCACTACCTCCATGCACTCACTACCTCAAGGAGATCTCAACAACCTCGTCCTCCTCCTCCTTCCTCCCCTGACCACCCAGGTACCCCACCCAATTACCCTTCCTTTCCTCCAATTGGAACTAATTAATTTGTCCTCCTCCTTCTCCTCCTCCATTTCCTTTTCAAGGCCCAGATTACAAAAAAAAAAAAAAAAAAAACAGATTATCTCCTGTAAAAAACAAATAATCCCCTTTTAAATCCCCAACCCAAAAATGAGTAGCAGCTCTAGCTACACCAACAACTACTTGCAGCACAATGGAGATGAAAGATGCGATTGTGGACGGAAAGCAGTGATGAGACCCTCATTAACTGTGAAAAATCCAGGTAGAAGGTTCCTTGGCTGTGTAAACTACAAGGTAAATTAGTTGAATGTTTTCTTGTCGATATAATTTGTCATTTTCTAATGCCTGAATGCTATTTTGTTTTGCATTGTAGAATAGGAAAAAGCATTGCTTAAACTTTGTACATTGGCAAGCTATACTAGCTGATGAAAAAAAAATTACTTAAGTAATTAGCATGCTATACTGGGGCCTTTTAATAGTTAAATGACCAATTCCATAGGAGTCGCTGTAAATATAGTGCTATGCAACATAATGTGGTATATGAATCAATCAACAGTTAAGTTAATGACGCTGACAATGAGAAATGCCTAAGGCTACAAAAAATGGTGACAGAGCTACTGGTATTATGAAAACAGATTACAATGCAAAACATGCTAGACAAATGACAAAGTCAAACGAAGATATCATCCATATCATCCAGCTCGATTCAAAATGTTATTGTTTTGTATATTGTCTGCAATTGTTCCTAATAAAAATGCTAAATGCTATTGTTTTGTATATTTATTGATAATTTCCTTCCAATTATTTAGAAAAGCTATGGCTGCGATTTCTTCATATGGGTAGATCCACAAACATGCGAAAGAGGGTTGGAATATGCTAAGATCATGCAAGGGAAGAGGAAAACAAAAATTGGAAGAAGAAAATGATGCGTTGTTCGTGAAGATAACAGAGTTGACTGAGATTAATGTGAAGTTAGCAGCACAGATTGGGCCAAGGAAGACAACAAAAATGAAAACACTTGTAGTACTAGTAGTAGTCATTGTGTTTGTGGTTTGTGGGCTACTGTCAAGTGTAAAGCACACCCATGGTAAAAAAACTTTGTATTTGCCCTGAAGCTATGTTATGAAATGCATGAGATTACTAGCATTATTGCCATTGTAATAGAGAGTCCATAAATGTAGTGTAATATGTTCTTTAAGTATAGCTAGCCTTTGAAGCTTCAAAAACTATCCAACAATTGCAGTTGTGAACCACAATGCCCTGAAGTTTTGAAGGAAAAAATCCTGCTCAAGAACAAGGAAATTAACAACTACAAGCTTTGATCGAAAATAAGAGTTCAGAGTTTCTATCGATTCACAAACTGAAATATAGCTGTAGAACAAGAGAACCCATTAAAACAAGTAACGACAAAGCTTGGTTTGAACTACCCTTGTCTACCACCATCCCTACCAAAAACCATAGTCTTGGCCAAATGCCGGCTCAACAAACACACAAACGACAAAGCTACAAAGAAAGAAATACAAACTACTAAGTTGAGTCCTAATATTATTACTACGACTACCACCTCCCCCTCATCTACTCACTCACACTCATCATCTTCCTCATCCTCCTCCGAAGTGGTTGGTTGTTCATCCTCCATGGTGGGGACATATGGCTCGTTGGTGAACACCCCAATCTTTTTAGCATAGTACTTGAGATACCTCATGTTTTTCTCCATTTTCCTCTTCCCCCGCCGAAGAGCTGTCTCAATCCGAATTTGGGCTGCCTGAATCGCCTCACAATTGGTCGCTATTATTTCATTCCATTCCTCTTTCCGCGCAGCGCCCTTCCTTGCCTTGGGTCGAGATGGTCCAGGTTCCTGAGAAGGATGTGACATTTTGGAACTTTTTCTCTCCATGACCTTGGCAATGGCTTTAAAACACCCGTGATGACCCAGATTGTCCCCCTTTTCCCTTTTCACTCCGGCTTCCTCACACATCTTAGTTATCATAGCTAGGAACGGAATATTGGCATTTGACAGTCCCTTGTCCTTAAAATCAGCCATGACATCCCAAATCTGAGCAGCCCAATCTACTTTCTCATCTGACCGACTGAAGACAAACAACAAAGTTCCATCATTGAGCAATTGGTAGTTGATTCCGAGCCGTGAGGGTTGAGGTTGTAGTGCACGAGCTTGTTAATTAAGCGAAATGTAAGTCTCAATTTTCCCAAGACAAACTTGTCATTTTTGTAGGAATTCGGCTTATCAGTAAGGGCATCCCTAATTTCATCAGGAGGGTGAGACCATGCCGGACTTGGAAATGTGACAACTTGGGCGGGTGGGCGTTGGTACTTGTCCAGATAAGTGGCTATTGAAACATGGTAATTCACAACAATTTTTTTTGAACCAATAGTAGAGGTAATCTGCCTTCTTGTTCTATTGACCTCCATATTTGAGTAAAAATTTTGGACTACACCATCACAAAAGCCAGCTATAGGTTTGAAAAAAAAGAGAAGGCCTTGAGCTTTAATTACCTCAATGAATGGGTCGCCGGTGAAATCGGCCTTCCGAACCCACCTCTCACAAGTCACCCCTTTCTTCTTCACTGATTTCACCCAATCGTGCTTAGCCCTTTCGGCTTCATCCAGCTTCTCTTCTTCCTTTGCTCCGCCACCCGTTCCTCCCGCTCCGCAACCTCACCCGTTGCTGGCTTGAGAATCATTGGCCGGCTGCCATCCCCTGGGTAACTCTTGTGATACCCACGTTTCTTGCCCATGGAGAGAGAGAAAGGGGTTCGAACACCTACCTAGTTGGGAGAGAGACAGAGAATTTCGGAGTGATTTGAAGTTTACCAAACTCGAATCCGAACAATCAATGGTTGGAAGTTCTTGATTTGGAGGATTTTTCGGATGAGAGACCGAAAAGAGATCGTTTAGGGTTCGTTTCGGGTGAGAAAGGAAAGTACAAATAAGGGGTTTGGGGTTTACATAGTGGGTTTCATCGTAGGGGGTTTTTTTTCTTTTAAAATTTTCCCAGCGGCTACGGGTAGAGAATTTTTCAGGCTACGGGTACATGTCCAAATTGTTCAAATTTGCCCAGATTCGGATCTGTGGATACGGGTAGGGCATTTTTTAGGCTACGGGTAGCGACCCCAAATTTGCAAAATTGCACAACTTCTACTCTGTGGCTTCGGGTAGGAATTTATTGATACTACGGGTACCGACTGGATAGAATTAGGTTCTTGGTCTCCATCCCTGGATCCACTTCCAACCATTTGTAAGACATCCGTAACAGTTCCAAACCACCTCACAACATTAAAAGGAACTGGGAACACCCCTCCAAACAACGAACATATGTTAATTCAAGCAAAATTTTGCAGTCCTTTTCATGCCCATTTCAATCCAAGGTTGATAGATTTTGGAGTTTTGGTCTCAGTGGATGTCTGAAATTGTTCCATTTCGACGACTCATTACAAATACTATACTTGCAGCCATCATTTTGAAGAACGTAAACTACAGGTAACTACAAGAGTGTATGACTCATGTAATCGTTTTGATGTTAATAATTGCTAGATATTCATCAAGAGAGAGAGAGAGAGAGAGAGAGAGAGAACAAAAGCTGTTATTTTTTAGCACAAAGGTCAGCCACAAATAATGGCCATAAGGCCGGCCACAAATAATGAACGACACCTTCTCATTCATTCCAAAACATAACATATTGTCAACAAAAGATACCCACACAAGATCAATAGACAGTACCCATGCATTACATTTACAAGAGCAGTGTTTGCCTATAAATTTACACCTACTGTTGCCAAACTAAGATAAAGGTTCCAAAAGACTACTAACAAGTCAATAAAGTTCCATAATACTACTACAGTTGGTTTTCAAGTGTTAGACTTCTGCGTACTGCCTGGGGTAGATGATTATCCTTGGGATAACTGTTTGGGGCCAGTGGTTGGCATTGTTGCACTACCAGTGGTACTACCACTCCCACAAGATGCTG
>JAOTQK010044215.1:0-16798 GCA_025642025.1 Rhododendron ferrugineum | reverse complement strand
AATTTCGGTAACTAACTGTCGAAAATGTATCTCAATTTCGGTAACTAACTGTCGAAACATATGAAAATTTTTAATGGGTTATGGGATAAAATAAGGGGCTGCAAATAGCAGCGCCCTATGAAAATTGTCCCAAAGTAAAAGGTAGGGATGGCAATGGGGGTAGGGGGTGGATATAATTATTTTCGTCCCTGACAACACAAAAAAGTTCTCTTCTACTTTGTCACAAACGCTGTTCAAAATTAAAAATACAATTTTACCAAACTGTAAGATTGTAACTTCAAAACTTAGTTGATTTGCAATTTCCACTATGATACAAAAAAACAATATCACCCTCATTAACATTTCAAAACCAGTATCATGATCATAATCAATTTTTCAAAATTCAAAATTAAACATTACCTCATTGAATTGTGGGATGTTTTTTTGCTCTGTGGAAGAATGTGGCTAATCGTGAATGGTCTCTATCTTTTGCTGCTATGTTAATGTGGTTTATTTGGAAGGGTAGGAATGGAGCTGTTTTTGATCAAAAAGTCACCTGTCCCGATCTTGTTAGTAAATGAGCAGTGGAGTATTTTCAAGAATTTTTGACAGTTAATCCTCTCTCCTCTAGTTTGATTGGCACTACGGGGGAAGGGACTGTAAGTGTGTGGCAACCACCGTCGGAAGGGACATTCAAGTTTAGTGTGGATGGTGCGTGGAGGAAGGATTCCGACGAAGGTGGGTATGGAATTGTGATCTGAGATTGCAGGGGGATTTTTGTTGGTGCTCTGATGGGTAAGCAGCGTTGGTGCTCTAGTCCAGCAGTGGCTGAAACTGTGGCTATTAGGGAAGCCGTGAGGCTTGGGAGTCAACTTGGTTTGGGATCAGTGGTAATGGAGAGTGATGCTCAAACTGTGGTCAATATGATTAATGGGGAGATTTCAACAAGTCAGGAGCTGGGAACCATTATTCATGATATCAAGGCCTTGGGCAAGTGTTTTCAAGTTTGCTCTTTTTCTTTTGTTCGGAGGTCTTGTAATACAGTAGCTCATGAGTTAGCAGGTAGAGGTTTGAGTGGTTTGGGGTCTAGTTTTTGGACTAATTCCCCGCCGTCATGGTTACATAGTCCCTTACTTAGGGACGAGTCTCATTGTTGATGTAATAATGTTCTTGAAAGAGTTATAATACCATCTATTATCATTTGGCAGAAAAAAAAAAAAAAAACCTGGACAAAATACAAAAAGAAAAGATCAGAACAATTGTAGCACAATCAATGGTTACAACTAGAAAGGGTAAATTTATAAGGGAAACCAGCAATCAAGGCGGGGTGCGGAACGGATGGAGGTTGGGCTAAATATGTCGTTGAACCGTTCTCCAACTTTTTCTTAAAACCTCACCTAATCCAACCTGATTCCCGAAAAAATTGCAAATCTCTAATCCGTTCGGGATGATGAATGGGATATGTACAATCGGATCAAATAGAATTGCCATTCCTATAAAAAGGACCCACTGCCGCAACCATGAAGTTATTTCAACTAGGGTATGTTGAAGCCAACTAAAAAGTTAAGTCCAGATTGTGCAGCAGAGAAATGACATCCTTCTACATTCCATTTTTTCTTTCCTTGTTTTACTTTTCATGCAACTATCGGCTTTAATATTAGGGAAGACCATCACATTGGGCAACAAGGAAAAAACATGGGTACCCACCATGTATATATCAGATAGAAGGTGAAAACTAAAACATAAGGTTCTACCGGAGAAGCGAACGAACTGAAACTAACATCACAATTTATAACATGAATCAACGAGTAAGAGAAATCGCAACGTGATTCATACGAACCTTCAAGAAAGGAAAAAGGAACAAGTAAACTTTGGTCACCAAATCATCTCAACATTGAGCACCCAAGAAAGGGTGCGAAACAGTTAGAAAAGGAGGTGAGATGGTGTTACTCCCAGGCATGTCTTATCATTAGAACTCCAAGTCGTGAATCCCTTGGATATGAACTCCAGAGTCAAGCTAGCAGCCAACTAAAGGTATGGGTGGTTAATACTTTTGCCCTTCAGAGCCCAAGTTAGCCTAATAAAAGAATTTGTCAGCCTCTCCGCATATTCTTCAGGCATTGTCTTAGCGGGAACACCAGGAGGACTAGAAGATTGATGGATTCCGGATGAAGAGCTATTCTGGGAACCTCTAGTAACATTTTGTTGAGGAGGAAATGAAAAACCATTCTCAGAGCTATGATCATTAACGGAATCTCTAAAATCAACTGTATATATTCCACGGTTGTAGGAGATAGTCTCCGACAAGTATTTCGCCCCAGAATTTCAGCATTTCCAACTGATTCTATGTTTTGATTGTCCAACCGAGGATCGTTAACCACTTAACCCAGGCGAAATGGCTGCAAGAAGAGGACCATGGAAGGAAATTGGAGTTTGTTCTTTGACGAGGCATCACGGCTAGTAGACTTTCCTAATGAAGTTGACACAAGTAGGGTTTAACTGTTCAAACTCCTCTGCAGATATCAAATCATACCACCACCATCAGTAAAGGATCTAGGTAGGCCTTTCAATGGATTTAAATCCGATAACGTCGATTCGATAATCCGAATCCAGTAATCCAAGTACGGACCGGATCTGATTCGGATTGTATCAGATTAAATCCGTTATCAATCCAATCCGAACTTTATTTAAAAAAACCCTATTTCCTAGAGATTAAATTCAACACCATCGAAGCAGATGAAACAAACGTCCTTTTCTTCATCTTCCTTCTGTTTCTTTATCGGCGTTTGTTTCGACTGACCCTTAGGCGGCAAACCTAGCTTCCGCTTCCCGCTGCCAATCTCTGTTACCGTCGTCGTTACTCCGATGAGCTGAGGACCGTGTACCGGGTGGGAACTGTTGGCGTTTGAAAGCTCGAAAAGCTCCACGGCCACCACAATCGGGTCGGAGCTTTTGCCATCGGATTCGGTGCGAGGATTGTGGAGGCGCGAACCCGATGATTCAGCTCCCCATGAGGTATGGAGGACATAATACAAGCTTTTGCAGTCTGTTTAACAATGTACCATACCTGTGATAAAAAAAAAAATGTACCATAACTGGATACGAGTTTCCGAAAAGATAAGGTATGGAGAACATAATAATAATGGGAAGAATTTAATACAACAAACATTATATTGATGATTCTTTATGGGAGACATAGGGAGTAGGCCTGCCAATGAACTGGAAGGGACCCGAATCTGATCCGGATCCGAAATAGCTCAAATCCAACCCACATTCAAATTCAGTAATCCAATCCAAAAAATCAGATATCAGTTCCGAAGATCCAAATGCGGACCGAATTTATTCATTTATATAGAATTGTGGCAAAGAAACCCCAAAAATACAGAATTTTCCAAAAAGAGAGAGAGAGGGAGGGAGTTTAATAGTTTATACAGCGTATTACTTAAGATTACAGAGGAGACTCACAGTGTTGGGTGAGAGAAGCAGATTCTAGGGCAACAAGAAGAAGAAGCAACAGCAGCTCACGCTCCTGCTGGGTTTATCTTCAGTCTAAGCCCAAATGACAACAATGCACCTGCAAAATCTGAACTCTTTCGAAGCCCACCCATTGACAATGGTGCTACATTCTTCATCCTGACTGCAGACAGAATTGAATTTTCTTCATCTATATTTGGCTTTCAACTGCTGCACTAAAAATTTAGATTACATGACAGGTTTAATCGCCTCAAATTGATGCCATGAGTTCAAGCCCTAACTGCTTCTCTGTGTATTTTATTTCAAATTGTGTTTGATTAGATTTGATTACTTACTCAACTAAGTTGATGATTCCTATTGCCGAAGATGAATCACTGTGTTCCAGATTTCGAAATTGACAAAACATTAGCAGTAGTCCCCGTATTGGCAATAGGAGCGAAATTCTGTGAAGCTTGTGTTTTGGTTTCTTTAAATAAAAATTTGGATCGGTTTACTATTTATTGGATTCAATACGATATAACTGAATCCGATCCTACTAGTATTTGGATTATCGGATCAACAGGTTGGCATGATCGAATTTGTATTTTTCCAGATTGGATACAGATTGGTCTCGTCCATTGACAGGCCTATTCTTTATACCTTTGGGAACCTTTTTACTAACACATGTGATTATTGTACTAGAATTCAAAGTCAGAGAGGCTTTCTTCCCAGCATTTCACCTCTGTTTGCAACTTTCAAATTTCATAGGTTATATATAGCTGTACTCATAATGGACATTCACTTCGGTACACCTCAAAATGGAGAAGAGAATCAGCAATATAGAACTGGGGAACAATTCATGCAGGGCTTGTTCACTCAAAAAAGAAGTGCTTTCAAAGCTCTAGGAAGCAGTGGAATGACATCTTACCAAAGATTTTTCATTGCATGAGCATGTAAATAAAAAGAGAAGCTATCGACCTTAGTTATCTCAAAAAGTTCCGTAACAAAAATAATTTTGCAGCAACTCTAGGCTTCATTATGGTAAGTCGAGAGTAGGATAAGGAAATGGCTGGCTGAAGCATTAGATTAGATATAATAACTAAAGCCTTTGCTTCAGGTCCACATTTTCTAAAGGCCCTAATTTTTACCCTTACCAGTCCATTAAATATAGTTTCTAGGCAGATAAAAGGCCAATGAATCAGAAATCAAACTCAAACACATCAAAGTTAATAATCTTTTCCCACAG
This sequence comes from Rhododendron ferrugineum, assembly GCA_025642025.1. NCBI lineage: Eukaryota > Viridiplantae > Streptophyta > Magnoliopsida > Ericales > Ericaceae > Rhododendron > Rhododendron ferrugineum. The sequence continues at coordinate 12,120 of JAOTQK010044215.1, read as the reverse complement.
TAACAAAAATCTAACCTTTTCACTAATTATTCTAAGAACAACGTATACCAGTAACGTTTGATTCCACGGGTTTTTGAAAAAATATGGTTACTTACTTACTTCTGTTTAACAAAGCACAAAAAGATTAAGTGAATTGGCTTTACTTTCAATTCAAAATAGTTGGTTATCAAAACTTGGATACAAGATTTAATCTGTAATCTTGGACATCAAAAAAGCTAGAAAAATAAAGTGTTAACTAAGAGACTTTTAACAATGTTACCAAATGTGAAGAAGCCCAATAACTAATTATTACTTCAGGGCTGAAATCGTCTTGAGCTGGCCCTCTATAAGGAAAAACCTGGGTCTATTTTGAAGTTTTCAATTTTCGGTGTAAAAAAGAAGAAAAGGTTGTGTATGAAAAGAGATGAACTTAAACTAGCATAACAGTTTATGAGATGAGTGAACAAAGATTAAGAGAAGTAGCACAGACATGATTCATTAAACAAGAACCAAGAAAGAAATAAGTGAACTATACGTATCAAACTCTCCCACCTCTGTGCACCCGTCTTATCATCAGAGCTCCAAGTCTTGGAGGTGCTAGGCCATTACTTCCCGCCACTCTTATCATCAGAGCTCCAAGTCTTGGATCTCTTGGACTACGAACTCTAGAGTGAAGCTTGCCTCCAACTAGTGGTACAGGGATGGTGGTTAACACATTGCCCTTCAGAGCCCAAGTTACCCTGTTAACAAATTAACAATATTTGTGAGCCTCTCGACATACTTCAGCCATATTCCTAGAGAGAGCCCCAGGAGGACCAGCAGATTGATGGGAAAGGCATAGTAAGCACCACCTAATGAATAGTAGCAAGACTTGCAATTTGGAAAAAGATAGATTTACAAGGACTATAGGGACAAATTTACTACAAAACATGATCAACAAATCTTTGGTAACCTCCTTTTCCCAACACTCACACAGCCATATTAAGTGGCCTATGGATACCCCCTCCCCCAGGAATTAAGAAAAAAAGACCACAAAAATATTAAACAATCCTAGAGAGAATGAAATAAAAATATTGTCTAAAATTCTACAAGTCAGTTCCTCTAATGCTAAAAGAGCACGAAATGACACGTGGGGGATGAGTGCCACAGACTATATAACTATCTTAGATTAGCGAAGTTTCACAAACAAAGATTTATTATTTTGAAGCTAAATAAAGAAAGGCAACTCAAATCTAATGTCGTAAGTCCTAATGCGAAGGACTAACTGGCAGCAAACCAACACGGACATGTAATCTTCTAAGGTGCTAAGAAGAAGTTATCAAATTTACACTGGAAAAGAGGAAAGAGCCGGAGGGAAGAAAAAAAAAAGGAAATAAAGAGAGCAGTGGGACATAGAATAACAATACTGACCAAATGAGTGCAGGTTACTCACATCATGCAATGCAATGAGTTTTACAATCAACTAATAGTGGTAGGATCTGGACACAAAACATTCTATGAAGTACAAACCATTAAAGCAAAGGTTTTGAGGAGGACGAAACAGCAGCGAAGGAAGTACTAACACAGACCACAAGCTTGCATGTTACCAACTTACCACATACACAATCAAAGCAACCCCCAGATCTTCTAGTGGGTTTTGTCAATCGATTCCAACCCGTTTGCAACCTTATATGTAACTATATGCACAAGCAAACTAATCCCAGAACCCAGTAGTGGGTAACAACATGTAGATAAAATGAAGGTCCAACGTAAATGAACGTGACAACTAGACACAGTGCCCACCAACAACACCCAAGTCCATGCAAGCTAGCCCACAACAAACGGCAAAAGGATTGCAATTAAACTTTAAACCAATGTTCTGAATACCGTACCGGCCAGGGTACCGGTTTTCCTACTGGTACAGTACATACCGGTACCGGTCAAATACCGAGTACCGTTTCGGATTTACCGCAACTAAAATATATATAATAATTATATATAATTATAATTCAAAAAAATCCCCCATACCATGCAATTCATCATAAAATACCTATGCGTTTGCCTCTTGTCCCACATTGCCTAGTTACAAAACTTTTTTCTATCTTAAATGGCTTTGCACACTAGTGGGCTTGTGAATGAAAACCCAAGAAGAGGTTTCGCACGCTCGGGAAAATGGGCCGTGGCCAAAGGCAATTTGGAAAAATTGATTCGGAAACCAGTTAACCGGGTGCGCGTCACGGGTTATTCGCGCTCAGGGGGGGTGCAAAGCCTCGTGCACGTACCAATGTACCATAATTAAGCCCACGTTTTTCTAAAATTCTGAAACGTTTTTTTTTTTTGGACTCACATTATTCTGAAACAAATTTGTTTTTGGACCCAGATCACTTTTTTTTTTGGACCCAGATCTGCAAAAAAAAATCAAAATTTTGGCCGAAATTGCCGGTAAGCTTGTCTCGTCCGGTATTCTCCGAAACGGCAGGTACCGACCGGTATTGCGTCCGGAACGGAATTGGGGGGTTAGGGTACCGGTTATTGGTAAAAACGGTACGTACCGGCCGGTACGGAACAATATTGATAACTATGCTTTAAACTACCTGTACCCAAAGAAACATACATAAGTTCAAGAAGCAACCATGTTATTACAAGGTCCTTGCCTAGAAACAACTGAGTATTTGCTTGGATCAGCTTAGAATTCAAGAATGTGCAAGCATCTACCAATCCCGCGTCTCAATTTGAACATCAACATCATTGCTAACGCTAATAGAAAACTTAACGGGAAGAGAAGTGAAAAAGAGACTATGAAAATGGAAGCTATCCAATATGTCAAATCAAAATGGGATTCAAGCAACCTGCAACCCATCAAAACCCCTTAGTACTTACAACCACAAAGGACAAAGCAATCATAACGACAAATTTAAAATAGTCCTGGTAACATTGATGTACCCAGTAAACAAATCACAACCAAAGCCTAGTAAGTGTTCTCCTGGTACAAATGAATGAAAGTGTAGAGATAACGATGCCAAATTTATTACAAGCATAATAAGGAATATCAATGCCATATACGGAAATGAGAACTTAGGGAAAAGATCACACCTCTCAAGATGAGCAGATGCATAGATCTGGAATAAAAAAAAAGTATTCATGACATTGATAACATTTGATCCCATGCCCAAAGGATCAACATGAGAACATGCACTTTTGAACGAAGCATATAGACGATGATGATACAGAGCTGAACACAAAGATATAACCCTAGATGCATACACAAGGAAAGCTTCAGTCGCAGAAATCCAATACATCATTTATTCAGCCAAATACAAGGCAGCTAGATAAACTAAAGGCAAAGGACTTAAGGCCTTGAAGCAAAAACAACAATGATTAAACCTTTTCAAATAGAAAATTTCTCATCAAACCTTGTATCTGGTAAATCGCTGATCCGATTCTCAGAAGACATAAACACCTCTATTTCTTCATAATCTTCATCTTCTTCTTTGATCAAAGTGTCCATCGTCGTCAAACCACGATTGTTGCGCGAGGCATATAGCCGCCTTCGAAACAAGGTAGGAATATATAGGGCAACACAAATGGATCTAGGGCAACACAAATGGATCTCATCAATTCTGTTGAAATTACCATACTGCCCCTTGCTATTTTCCCCTTTCTTTCTTTCCTTCACTATCCTTCTTTCAAGGGGGTAGATATTGTTGACTTTTACAAACCTCAAGCGGATCCATGTGCCCAGCAACGCAATAATAGAAAAGATATGAACACAATCCATTAAAAATTAATATATATACATATATATCCAGTGAATATACAAGGTAATTTTTTTATAAGAATATTTACAAGGTATTGGCGATAAATCAGTAGAGATGTTAACAACAATTAGGATATCAAATTAAACTTAACATACTCTCTAATTCTGTAGTATTAGTTCCAAGACTAATTTGCATTTGTCTAGTCCATTATCCATCCCTACTTATCCAATGACATACAGAATCTCCAAAATGCCTTGGCCATGTTGCATTAGTATTACTCTGTTTAAACTCGAGAGACTAGAAAGACAGTATCATACACGCACTCGTAGTCCCAAGAAATTTAGTTGGCCAAGTGGGAGCATTTTAAGTTCGCTTTGGAACTGAAGAATCTTCTTGTACTATCACTATGCCTATGAAAAAACAAAATCTGCATCTAGAGGTACATACTAGGTCGGGTCGGCACGGGCATGACATGTAGAAGTAAGCTTGGCACAAAGTAGTGCGGTATTGGGCCACCACCACAAGGACACTTAAGTGGACATGCTAGGCCGGCATGTTGGGGCACTGTAAAGCATGAGCAACACAAGAGTACATGCACAACGCGAACTTGAATGTACCTTCCCTGTGTTATGTAAAAATAGGAGTGACTCAATAAATTTAAGGCTAAATTACACAACACCCCTTCATCTATTGGCTTGTATCACTAATACCCCTTAACTCAAAAGTGGACAACAACACCCCATAATCACTCCGTAAGTGGTAAATTATTAACTCTGTTCACGGAAAGGCCAAATTAAAAATGATCACTTAACCCTCACATATCATGCGTTGGTTACTATGAAGCACCAAACTCTTAGAGACCAGCGTGTCCCCATGTCCGACACAGGGACACGGCAAAATACGTATGGGATGCCACGTGGAGTACATGTCCAGTAAATTTATTTAATTTTTTTAGGGGGACACGGGAGGGACATATTGAGGACACACTAGGGACACGAATGGGGACACGACAGTTGTTAAATATGCAATTTTTTGAATTTTTTAGGGGGTAAATATGTGTAACTTCACATAGTTTGGGTTGAAAGTGTAACAGAAGATGTATATATGATATTGTTTTTATATATTGACACTTCATGCTTATACATCTAATTATATTTCCACCGGTTTAAAATACATATTATTTATTTATCTATTTTTGGCCTGTCTCCTGTCGCGTTTGTGTCCTCATTTTTTAAGAAATACTATGTCCCGTGTTCGTTTTGTGTCCATGTTCGTATCCGTGCTACATAAGTTGGTTCATTACCGTACCAACAGAGAACCCGATTGGTTCTCTCTCTCTCCCTCCCTCCCTCTTTCTCTCAATCTCGATACCTCATCTCCCATGGTGATGTTGATCATCTCTTATCATCTCCTCTTATCATGTGCTCGTTTGATAGGTGCTGGTGTTTAGCATCCGATTCGATTGCATTGAAGTTTTTTCAAGGAATAGGCTTAACTTTCCAAAGATGAATGAGTTTTTTTTTTTTATCAGCAAAAATAATTTCATTCATCACAAGGATATAAAATGAAAAAAGTTGATATGCACATGAATTGATATCGACAAGGAAGAGTACAAACTTAAAGTCCTACTCAACATTGAGTATCGTAAAGTAGCTCTAGACTCTAGTTGATAAGCACACGAATTCATAATTTCAAAGCATTTTTCGAGTTTGCATGCAAAATCCTGCATACCTTTTGTATAAAAAATTGGCAAGTTTTGTTGTTTCGGGTTCAAAATTTGAGTTTTAAGTTGGATTCCATAGATACTCATGTCTTTACTCCAAGTGTTCTAAATGGCAATCAGCGCTAGTCGGGTGGCGACTCGAAGCGCCTAGGCCGCCGAGCGATTCGGCATTTTTTTGGAGTGCACTTCCGTTTTACTTTAATAGTAGGGGGTCCTGTGGTTCCTATGCCACCGCGTTTCCCGGTCCTTTTCTTTTATTTTAGTGCTTCAACCGAAGCTAGAAGCAAAAATATTTTTTTAAAATATTTTTAACTTTTAAGGCAATCAAGCTTCGCCAAGCCCGGCAAGACGGCCGCCTAGCTCCACCAAATCCCCCTTAGCCGCCAAGCTCCGCCAAGACGGCTGCCTAGCTCCGCCAAATCACCATATTCGCTGAACGAGCCGCCGAGGGTGAAATCATGGCGCCGACCTACCACCGAGCGCCGGCAGCTGCCATTTTGAACACTATTTACTCCCCAATAGCTTTCCTTTAAGAGCGAGTAATCCTTTCTTGTCACCAACTTCCCTTTTATGCGTAAAGCAACTCTTTGCATAGTTCATGGATGGGAGGGATGAGAGGAGAAATCAATGGAGAATCAAAGTCTTTAAAGGTATTTTCCTAGTGAAAAGCACTCAAACCCTATATTATGCCCTAGAAGCATTAGATCTCTAACAATTTTTTAGAATGGGTGTTATTGGTTAACGTGATAGATTAGGTGATGCCCTTGTCCACTTTTGAAGTTGAAGGGGTTGTAGTAATACAAGCCAATAGATGAAGGGGTGTCTGTGTAATTTAGCCTATAATTAATTACATATAAGTGAGATTTAATTTTTCCTACTTCCTCGAATCAATTGAATATCTTGGATAGTTTTGGACCATTGATTTTTTACTTATTTATCACCACAAGTGTCTGATTCAAGATTTGCAATTACACATATACATCGTGAGGCCAAATAATAAAATATGCATGTATGTGCTCTCATCTTGCTATGGTCTATAGGGGCATCAGTTGGAATACCCACCCATGGCTGAGGCCTGAGATACAAGTGCAAATGACTGTAGTGGACCTAGTGGCATATAATTTACATCTCTAATAATGTTTCAATAATTCATGTTGGGTTTACATCACAAGGACAATGAAGGTACAGTGCTGAAGTTAATAATAACATTTTAGCAAGTTACCAAGAAGCCATATACACGAAGAAGCACATGTACGAGTACAAGGACGTTGATACGGTGAAAACTAAAAATGTAGGTATGGGCACGGCTATAACAATTGAATTTTTCTAATTTACAGCAATGTATTGCACGTAATAATAACACTTCAAATAAAGAAAATAACTAAATGACTTGGGCAATTAGGGATCCAAAATCCAAGAATAGTGTAACGCCAAACTTACTACGCAAATCAGAGTTTAATGCCATCATGCTAAAGAACCTACAAACCAGAATCGTTATTTAAAAATCATGCTAAGCATAGAAAAGGAGGTCTTACTAACTTTTCACTTCCGTGTTGGGTACGACTTGATATATAGTGGGGTACTTCTGGGGTGCGACAAAAGTCAAGGAGAAAAGTTTTGGTACTTGTGTCATGTACCCGGTAGGGATTTAGAAGTACCATGCAAAGTTCCCGTGCCCACAATGTTATTGGTACGAGTACGCAAGGGTTTAGATCTACCGGTGCTTCATTGCATACACATAACAACTGGTGTACAATAGAGTGAAGAAAAATGCATTCCTGAAAATTTTCCTGAAAATTTATTAGAGGTGTCAACACGATTTGGTTGACATGGATTTCAGCTCGATAAGTGTCGTACATGATGCCTAGGAAATGGGGGATATATAACATGCCAAAAATATAGCAATTTCCATTGGCTTTCCTTTATCCCCTGGAAACATAGATTTTGTGCGGACTTCCATACAGAGAAACAATATCCTTCTTCGTTGCTTTTCACTTAAATTGCTTTCCTTATGCCAAGAATAAGATGTCTTGAACCACTGCTTTCCCAAAGAAAAAAAAAGCACAACTCCGTTGTGGATATGGACATGTTAACTAGCTTAATTCTATCGGATACAAACTTGAGGTCATAAAAAACTTAATCAAGGGAAACAGTTTTAATCAATCAAAGATCATATCACATCATGGATTACGCATTTGAAGCACCACTAAAGAGAACGAACGATATTTCACCAGCCATATACACAAGAAACTAATAAACAAGGGTCTCAGCCATATCGAGTTAATATTGTTTGATTGACAACTCAACTTGTCTAACCACGAAACTCATTTCAGTATCTAAAGTGGCCTCAACTAAATTCAAATGTTTTGGTGATCAACAACAAAAAGTTTGCCGTATGGCAGGTGCAAGTCGTTTTCTGTAAGGAGTGCAAATCATTTATATTAAGTGTGCAAGTCTAAAATTTACAACGTGGCTAGCCAATGCATTGTTCCGATTTATGAAGCCACCCCTGTTAGCACTAGTGTTCTAAAAGTCGCTAGTCGTTAGTCGGGAAGAGGGGCGTCTAGTGCCTAGCTCCTTAAGTGGCCAACTAGTTGGTGCAGAGAATGATTTTTATCTAGGCGTTAGACCACCGCCTAGCGCCTAGGCGCCAAATAGTGGCCACCCAGCGATTTTTAGAACAGAGTTGACCATTCACTAGAATTTGGTGGTTTGCAAGTCATTTGTGTAAGGCAAGTCCTTTGTGTCAAGGGTACTACTTTGGCATGCATAACGTGATACAATCATCACAGCTCTATTATCCTTCGAGAGCTGACTGATTAACTGCATTATATAGGATTGTTGTGCATTTAAATACTTGCCTATGCAAAGCACATTGCTATGCAATTAATGGGTGGACATATTGCATGAACATTCTCTTCCGGCATTTTCCAAAAGAGAGATTCCACCACCGAATTCAAGCCCTCCTCCATATACCCTGTCACCAGAGCAATCCAATAAACAACATATTGCTTTTCGGCTTCATATGGAATACGTTTCGCGCTTTCTTTATCATCCTGCGCTTCAAGATTTTTTTTTTTTCCCACTCAGGCATTTTATCAAACAGGAGTCGGGCATCAACTGAATTACTCTTCGCATGATTCCCAATCGCAACATCCACAATGCCAATTGCAAATGGAGAAGTAAAAGGCGGAGCTGTCAAACCTGAGGTCTAGATGGTGGCGTACAGCGTGAGTCCGTGACCGCTTATGACTAATGGTTATGGTGGCTGTGGCAACGGCAGTAACAATGGTGGGTCGTGGTTCAGGTGAATCCAAGAGGAGGGTAGAATTTCAATTTTATCCTCCCAAGTCTCAACTAGCTATTTACTTGCTATTTCGTAATTAATTTATCGATAAACTTATTAAGCTTTCTTTTCTTTTTTTTTTCAAACCGAAAAGGAGATTTTTATTATTACGATACGGCATAGATAGAAGATGAGCTAGAGGTAGACATCATCAAGGGCTAGGGCCAAGAGCCATTGGGGAAAATCACCCCTCCAACTCATTAACCCATTACTCGATAGGAATTTTCTAGTCATAAAGTGTGTTACCCTATTAGTTTCACATGAGATAAGGGACATGAGAAAAAGTTCATACCAATTGGAGACAATCTAAAATAATGGTATCTGTGAAACCCGGCTATATTAAATTGTAATACTTACCAGTAAAGTCTCAATTCTTGAATCTAACCCAATTTCCGGTTCATTAATACCTTGTCTTGTAGTAGCATGACAAAAGAAGGGGTTTGTCTTTACTAAGAGAGTAACAGTGGATATGTTTTGTGCATGGGGGTGGCACGTGGAAAGCAGGCATACCAAATGGGGTTCTATGATGACAACATACTAGGTGACAAGGACCTAGGAGACTGAAATGGAAATAAAAGGGAAGAATAGGAGGAAAGAGAGGGGGGAACTCGCCTAAGGTTTGAGCTGAGTTGGTGAGAGGGGAAGGAAGGAACACGAAAGAAAAGGGATAAACGGGAGGAGATGAAGGGAAAAAGGCTAACACGTACATGAGGGAATTATGGAAAGTGTATATGTAAATATATTGAAGGAAGTGGGATTGTTTTTGTTTTTTTTCCCTATAATTTATCTGCTTGTTTAAGTGAGAGAGTGGCGTAAACATCTGATTTTGTTATGTTGTGATCGAGGAGCTTGATAAGGCGGATCGTTACAGTATCACAGTCAACGAAGGATCGAGAGCGGTTGAGAGGAGAGCTTAAACAATCTGAAGTGCATCCCCCTCCACGATAATCCGAGAATAACCCCAACGCAAAGCATTAGTAAGAGCGAACCTGAATCCCAAAGCTTCAATGACACGAAGAGAGAGAGGACCCTTAATTAGGCTCTGTTTGGAACCCATGAAAAATAAAGGAAAATAAAAGAGAAGGAAAATGAAAGGAAGTGGGAAGAAAAATTTACTATTCACTACATTTGGAATTCTTATTTTCTTCGCTCTTTCTCTTCCAACCAAACAATGGAAGGGGAAATTTTTTAATTTTCCTTCATTTTCCTTTCCTTTCCATGGGTTCCAAACAGAGCCATTATTTCCATTGCTGCTCCCACCAATATTGCATCTCTACTCCGAGCCACAAAACCCACACCACCATTGCCATCCTGAGAATTTAGTGCACCATCAACATTTAACTTTGTGTAACCTTTCAGTGGAGACTGTCAGATTTGGGTACAAGGATAAGAGAAGGGAGGAGCCCTGTGTTCCAATAAATCACAAGCCACCTTGAATTCTTTCCACGCCAACAGAGCTTTGTCATAAACTACTAATGGTTCCCATTGCTGACCCTCAAACAAATCCTGGTTTCTGTTTTTCCAAATTGACCAGCAAATCAAGAATGCAATGGCTTTCCCATCCCAGTTGTCCACCTCAAAAATCTTCCCTTGTGGTAATGACATCCACCATTGCCGAAAAATCAAATGTTTCCAACCAGAAACAACATTTAGGGGGCCAAATTTCCACACCTCCCTTGCCCTCTTGCAGCGGAAAAAAACATGCTCGATTGTTTCAGGTTCTTTGCGACAGTGAAAACAAATTGGGTCCCCAATAACTTGTCTACGATGAAGGTTTGCAACCACAGCTAATGCTTTATGAGAGCATTTCCAAATGAAATGACGTACCTTATTCGGGATCTGAAGCTTCCAAATGGCCTTCCAATTCATTCGATCCAGTGCTCCCGAACTCGGTTCCCCCTTCACAGTGGATTTCTTAGGAAATAGAAGGGATTTTGCTACATGGTATGCTGACCGGACCGTAAATTTGCCATCATCAGTGTAAAAAATGAGGTCTTTTTATTGGACTATTATAAGGAGTAAATAAGGGGGGCCCTGAAATTTAAAAATTTTTAGAGGCCTAAAGTGACCACATCACAAACTTTATGAACAACACCAATTGTTCCAATGGCTAATGGAAAAAATTTGTCACCAAATGTGAAGTGGGTATGTATCTCTTGCATATAAAAGGACGAGATGTTTGGCAAAAATTTACTCTTTTCCTTTTTATGTTATGGTGGTTAAGAACAGTATTCTTTTAGCTTTTAAAAAAGCCAAAACAAAAAGAACCGTGGCTGAATCTCAATAGGCTAAGTGCATATGGCTAATGGCTAGCCAGTGCATATCAATTTGAAAAGTTTTAAGACTCAATAAATTTCATTGATAGATTATAGACTCAGGAAATTTAGGAAAAAATTAAATAGTTGAGGGGATAAAAGTGAAATAGCCAACACAAAAATTTGAAAAGAAGGGGTAATGTTGTCATTGGGATTATTTTGAACATGCACTCTATACTGAGGTTCCAATTCTTGACTCCACGTGTCGTGTGTAGTATAATTTCTCCTAGAATCGACTGCTTTGAAATTGTCCCAAAGTAAGGAATGTACGATGGAGGTGGATACCGTCTCATTCCCCCATCCCCGAATACATCTTCTGTTTTCGTACCCGTCCCGCCCCTATCCTTCGGGGGAATTTGTTTTTACGCTCCATTCCCGCACCATATACCGGAATGAAGATCTCCGAACGAAGAATAGAGCTACGAACATCAAGAGGATTCTCTTCTACTCTGCTACAAATGCTGGTCAGATTAAAAACATTACTGTATTTTACAATCACTTATGAAACTCAAAATTTAGTTGATTTGCAATTTCCACTATAATGCACAAGCAATATCACCATCATTAACCTTTCAAAACCAAGTGCAGAGAAATGACATCATACTGCATTCCATTTGTTTTTTGTTATCAAGCAACTCTTGGCTTTACTGTAGGGAAGAGCATCACATAGGGACAATTATAAAGAAAAAAAACATGGGCACTCTCCATATATAGTTGATATCAGAAAAAAAAAAAAAAAAAAAGCTTTCCTACTTGAAGCTTTAGATTTGATCTCGAGACCTGGAGGGTTGAAGCGCTAGGACTATACCACTGAACCAAGGAGTTTATTCTTATTTGCGTATAGGAGTGGGGTTAGCCATGTATTAGATCCTAATTCTAATGTGTATTAAGATCCTTTATGTTCAAAGCTCAATGGCAATGCAAGGTAGAGATCGAGAGAGAGAGAGAGTCGGGGTGGGTTCCTCCGCCACCCCCCTTCCCCACCTCTCCCCTTCTTTCGGCTCCCTCCCTCCCCCACCC
>JAOTQK010044172.1:0-16815 GCA_025642025.1 Rhododendron ferrugineum | reverse complement strand
GATCTGAAGACCTTGTACGGTCGTCGAGGAGGCCTGGCACTCGAAAGGTGGAACTGTAGTGATGATCTTGAGTGGAGTGTGAAGATGGAGTTCGAGCAGAGCATTCTTGTCTGGCACCTTGCCACAGAAGTATGTTACAGACTCGATTACATGATACCGCCGGATCCTGATAGTTCTGAGTCGTACTACCACGACAGAGGCAAGTGCTTGTCGCGATATATGCTGTACCTCCTAATTGAACATCCGAATATGTTACCAATTGGCATAGGGCAAATCAAGTTCCGAGACCTATATTCGGACCTTGGGAAGTTCATTGAAGCGTATATGTCGAAGCCGCTGAAGGAAGTGACGGAAAAAGAAGCTTCAAAGATGTTGATGGAGGAAGTGAAGGATGAGAACATGCTTGTAGGAGGAGGGGACATGAGTAATACCGTGATATTTTACGGGTGTAAGCTCGCATCGGTACTGGGAAAGGATCAAAACAAATGGCAAGTAATCAATTATGTTTGGATGGAAATGTTGGGTCATGCTGCTAGCCAATGTAAAGGACGACTTCATGCTCAACAGTTGAGACGAGGAGGAGAGTATCTCACCCATCTCTGGCTTCTCATGGCACATTTTGGCTTCACTGATCACTTCCAAATACCTCGTAGCCGTGCAATCGCCGAGGCCGTTCTAAGGTAATTAAAACGGATTTTGGCTTCACTGATCACATTTTATGGTCGAATGAAATAATATTTCGCGGATTTTATGTACCGCAAGTCCTGTTTCATATCTTGTCTTTCTTTCACTTGTTTCCTTTTATCAACTTGAACATGAATTCACGCCGATCAAAAAAAGAAAAACATGAATTCACAAAGTTTTCCAGAAGCTGAATATGGCATTGAAATTGGTTGCCCTCAATTTATTGGTGAACAATATCTTTATTTTCCAGCCAATCCTCCAAATTACCTATGCAATGTGCAGATAATTACTTAACAGAAAAAACACCATGTGACAAATTCTCCATGACCGAGATAGTTTCGGGAATAAACTCCTTCTGTTACGGAAGGAAGTTCTGCTTTGAAGGCAAGTGGTTTCGGTAAGCAGTTGAGGTACTCTTTCAAGTCGCAGCTGACTTCTAGTTTTAGTCAGGCAAAATGTTTTAAGTATTTGGGTTGAAGATACAAAAGTAAAAGTTACTTGTAGATACCCTATTCTGGACTGTCCAGATTAGTTTACTTACGGTTTTTGATTCCTCAATGATTAATAAGGTCAAGAACTCCTTGAAAGTGCTGGTGTGTTTGAGCTTTGAGCGTTCCGAACCTCTTTCAAACTTCTTTCAAACCCTTCGAGCCAGAACCAAAAGGCCTCAGCAAAACCCTACTTGCATACGATAGTACTGTTCAGGCGTACGCTCGTCCTCTGCCACGTGTCAGTCATCGGTCAATTTTGACCGTTGACCAGGTTGCCACTGGCGCACGCAGGTATGAAACTGGCGTACGCCGATAAAAACTAGTCAAATCACCTTTATTCAACCACGTGCACAAGACTTTTGGGCCACCCCAGTATGCTATACATTCCTCTGATGAGTGTATTCGTACAGGGGATGTTCCCCCCTCTCTCCTACAACTTTCATCAAGTAGTCCCATGCATTTAATGCATGAAGACTCTCCTTCTACTCCCAACCAGTCTTAACTCAGTTGGTTACTCCCCCTCTAATTCACTCCTTCCCCTATATATACCCCCTTTACATTTATATGTAAGGGGTTACACAAACATAAGTGCTCCCAAGTCTTTCTTTTCTTTTCTTCTTCGACTCCTTGTTTGCTCTCCTTCCACCTCTTAAAAGAGTAAGCAAGTAGCCCTTCTATACACCACTTACCTCCAAACACTCATCATCCATCCTTCAAACACCAAGTTCAAGCTCAAATACACCATCAAACTCAAGAACAAAAGGTATACCACCTTTGTTACGCTTTCTGTTCTGACCCCTGAGGGGGGCTGGCAAGGATTCAAAAATCGTGTGCAGCTAGCACTAGCGCACGCCAGTCCAAATTACGTGTACGCCAATTATGGTGGTACATGCAGAGCTGGCGTGGTGATCAGATACTACATGTTTTTTGCTTTTCTTTCCATTTTCATCACTTTTGAGCATGATAAAATCAGTTTACTGCTTTTTGTATTTAGAACTGCTTAGTTGTAGTATTAAATATTCATTTCTGCTGCTATGAAATGCCACTGGGATCTTTCTGGTCATATCTCAGAGCCTAGAAAGTGCAAAAGCCAAGCACTGGATATGAGGTCACAATTGGCGTACGGTATTTTGTTGCCTGCGTACGTCAGTTGTTCCCAGTCTAGTGGTTGGCCCTTACATGACAATTAGGCCTTGGCCTCTGTTTATTCCCCCACACTGTTTATGGTGTGTTCTGTTTATTTTGTGGCTCTAAGGCCCTTTAAAACTGCTTATAACTGTATATTATCTATGCATAGAACTGCTTGGTTTGTCCTGGGTGTGCACTGGTCCTTTCCAGAGCCCACAGGGTTGAAAATAAGAGCTGTGGGTTTAGGCCTACTGGCGCACGCCTGTCTTTGTGTGGCGTACGCACGAAAGATCTGGATGCAGTGGCTTGGCCAGTGCATGCAGGTTTTTTCCTGCGCACGTCATTCCGGATCAGTATGTTCCAGTTTGTTTAAAACTCCCACAGGAGTCTGTTTTCAATCTATACTATTTGTTTCAATAAAGTAAACATGTCATATTATCACATCCTGCCAACATGTTACAGTTTTGTTCCCCTTTAACTGTTCCCCACCCTAATTGGCTAAAAAATGATTAATGAGAGAAAAGTGCTAATATTTTACAAATGCCTGAGTAGAGACCGATCTCCAGATTGGGCGAGAGGGGTGCCATAAAACTCTTCCCCTCTCGTAACCTGGCTCCCAAACCTCAGATATCGAAGGTGACGACGGTCCAGTCTACAAGCCTTTTTCAAATTAAACAACGTAGCAAACGTTTCAAGTTCGGTTCCTTGGGTGTTTCACTACTAAAACCCAAGCGGCAACTCTGAAATTGTAGCATTTCACCGCGCTTTCCAAAAAGGGCGCACCCGATTTTTCATACAAAATTCAGGGGCGTGTGCCCACAGTGGCGACTCCGCTGGGGACTCCATTGCATTGATCAATATTTGAAAATTAATACATTTTTGAACAAGCCTTCAAAAGTCTGTCAAAATAGTATGCTCCACGTTGCTGAAGAACGGAATGGTAACGTAACAGGATCCCGCAGCTGACCAATCCGAACTAGGGCTTTTCCGATTGATCACTTGTGTAGTTTTCTCCAAGTATTGATTAATAAAAGTGAGCCAAACTTTAAAAGACATTTTCAAAACATTGCGTTTCTCTCTCATTCAATCATTCTTCGGCATTCTTCATGTGCATCGATGTTGGTAAGCCCTGTTGAGATATTTTGGGTAACCGGCACAGTTTACTGGAGTCCGGGGTCCTCGAATGCCTAGCAACCTTGGACGATGATGAGTCGTACTACCGTTCGACCGTTGCTTTGCTATACGCATTGCAGCGGGAGGTATATCACGACTCTAGTCAGAGGAACCCCCTTAAACCAAAACCAGCCTCTACATGCGTACAAAACACTAGAACTTTCCAACCTAGGACAGGTACCTGCAGGGTAAGATTATTTGCATCTAACCCCTATATACTGTCTACGTGTTGCTGCTTTTCCTATCGCATGCACTGTACATACATACAGTTTTGCGTAGGAGCATGTTAGGGCGGCTTTTAGGTTGTCTTTCTTTCGAGTTTGTCTTTTGATTATTAGGACGCTACTATGGCCCGATGAAGAGTCGTGTATCTTGATGGTGCGCATTATCGAATTTCAAAGTCCTTAGATCAACGAGACTTTGGGAAACCTATGAAGGCGGTTTAGGCAAAAGTAAATAGGCAAATATTCGAAAGCTCGCTAGACTGAAAACCTGAAAAGGTGGTTCTATGCAAAAGTTAGAGCGTAAAAAGGAGAGGTAAAACACACGAGTGAACCTTGGCCTGAACTACGTTTTGACTTGATTCCCTAGAATGGGATACATAGGCAGTCTCTCATTGGGACCCGGTCATATTCTATTAACTTGATCCATGGTTTGTCATTTTGGGTCTACATCAATGGTCAAGAAGAGTCGAGAACAAGACAAGTTGAAACGTCAAGAACGGAATAGTCAAAGGCTTAGATTATTTTTGATATCTCTTAGTGTTAGTCGATTCAAACAAGGATACACCCTTGAAAAGAATTCTGAGGATTCTGGCAGCGTCCGAAATCATGAGACAAACTCGTCTTCTAGTTCTAGAGCCTAGGAGGACACCGACAACGATGACGTGTGCATTTTTATTCTTTCAAATTCTTTCAATAAACTGCTGCAGGAACACCACTGAGCTTTCATATTACTTTGTTGTCTAAAGCTCTAGGCCATTTCACTGAAGGGAAGAACCAAACCTGCTTGGGAACGTCTTCTGGGGCTATTTTGCCGTCACCTCCAAGTCCATATCACCTTTCTCGATCATCAATCCAAAATGGCGGCACAAACAGAGCTAGTTGAGCTGATGAAGAAGGCTGTGGAGGAACTGGGCCACAAAATGGACAAGGAAATGATTATGGTCCAGGGGCTGGTTGTCCTAGTCGACCAAGGCAGTTCGGCCAAAGTCATGTACCATTCTCTATTCAAAGAGCTTCAGATCCTAGAGTCTTCTCTCCTCCCAACCGACGTTCCCTTGATCGGCTTCAGTGGAACACCGATTTGGCCACTTGGCAAGATCATCTTACCCATCATAACCGGCTCGGTCGTTGCAAACATGGAGTTTATCGTCGTAGATGCACCAAGCCCCTACAACGCAATCCTCGGACGAAACTGGCTCCATTCCTTGAAGGCCATTGCTTCAACTTACCATCAGGTGGTCCGGTACATTGGGGCAAATGGGTGACAAAAAGACTTGTACGGTGATCAAATGCAAGCCAAACAATACTATGTCTCCATAATCGAAATGATGCCGAGCTCGAAAAGAGTACATTAGGTGGAGGTTTCAGACAAGCCTGTCATAGAGGACGTCGGGGCCCCAGCCGAACAAAAATTTGTTGAAGACCTTATCAAGGTTCCAATTAATGAGGACGGGTCATGCTTCTTCATGCTTGGATCCAGCTTGACGGATTCCGAGCATGAGGAGTTGGTCCAGTTCTTAAAGGATAACATTGAGGTGTTCGCTTCGACACCGTATGAAATGCCCGGCATTGACCCTCAGTTCATCTGTCATTCCCTCAATGTTTCTAAGTCAGCTAAACCAGTTATCCAAAAACTGTAGACACCCCAATATGGATCTCCCAATTGTTTTACTTTGTTTTTCGGTTTCTTATTTCCCCGATAAAGATCCAGATCGAAATAGTCTTGAGAATGGAAAGGATTGAACTTGGAGTGATCGAAACCCCGTTTGAACCTTTTTGAGCCCCAAAGCCATCAGTCAAAACCCTACCCAAGGTTTGACCAGCGTGCGTTGATATGGATCCCACGCGCGTTGGAGAGTTTGCCAGGTGTTGGTCAAAGTCAAAGCATTGACTGTTGACCATCGCGCGATGGCTCTTTAACTCGCACGTGTATTCCAGTCCATCGCGCGCTAGTCAACACCTGTCTCTATCACTTTTTTCCAGCAAGATTTTATAATCATCAGGAGGCCTACAGGGCTGTAGAACCCCGTTTTTTCTCACCAGCACAGCTGTTGCAGGCTGCATGGGTTGCTCCACTCACACAACCACTCCCATCACCTTATTGGCCAATTTTTCCACCAAGTGAAGGTAGCCAGCCTTGTTGGCTGGTGGCATAGCCTAGTTTGCCACCAACCTTTGCCCCCCCCCAATCTCCTATAAATACCCCATTCACTCTCCTTTGAAAGGGTTACCAAAATTCAAGAAAAAAAGGCTACACAAACCCTAATACACTTGATATTCTCTCTAACTTGCCACCTTCATACACTCAATTCACAAGCTCTACCACCTTGTTCAATCGATTTCCAAACCATTCAAGCAAAGGTATAAACTTTCTGCTTATTTACTGTTTGATCCCTGAGGGGGGCTGACAGGGCCAAGGTTGGTAATCAATAGTTCAATACCAGTTCTGGCCCTAAAGTCAGCAGGGTTACAAGATCCGAGAGTCTAGCTCTCCCACGCGCAACAGACCCGTTCTCACGTGAGCCTATTGTAGGTTGCGCACGATGGTCCTCGTGAGGATGGGGATGTTAGTCATTTCTTGTTTTACCATCCTATTAATCACTTTGATGCATGATAAAAACTGATCTCCTGATTTGCATGTTGATATCCGTAGCATAGCTTAGATTGCTTTTTAATTAACTTTGGAATGCCCCTGGGTTGCTTCTGAGCATGTTTCAGAGCCCAGGCATGCAAAGCAATTCCTGGAAGTCCAGTCATGACCATCGCGCGTGTATCTCACTATGTCGCGCGCTGCTTAGTCTGTTTCCAGTAACTGCCCTTGCATGGGCAGCTTGGCCCTTGGCCTCTGTTTCAATGCCCCCACTGTTTAGGGGTTGTTTGTCAATTTTATTCATTCTGTTTGTAATATTTATTTACTTTCAGTACATATAAACTGCTTGGTTTGCCCTCTGGGTGTGCACTGGTCCTTTCAGAGCCCAAAGGGGATAAAATTCAAACTGTTGGTGGAACGTCAACACGCGCGCGTGTGTATGGGTTTGTCGCGCGCTGGAGAACTTGCATGCACGTAGTTCCATGCATGCAAGTTGGCCACTGTTCACGTCAAATTCATACAAGGCACTGTTTTGATGTTTGATCACATGTTGGGTTTTATCCCACTTATTGTTTATCATTTCATCCATCCATGATATTCTGATCACATACTGCAAACTGTTACAGTTTTAAATCCCCGATTAACTGTTCCCCCGCCCTAATTAGCTAAAAATCGATTAATAAAAGAAGAATCACAAATATTTTCACAAAATGCCTAAGTAGAGACCGATCTCCGGATTGGGCGAGATGGGTGCCTTAAAACCCTTCCCCTCTCGTAACCTGGCTCCCGAACCCAGATATGGTTATGACGGATTGGTGCCTTCACTTTTTCAAATCAAAAAGCGCGGCAGGTGCTTCGAATACGGTTCCTTGGATGTCAGACCTTCAAACCCGAGTGGCGACTCTGTATTTCCGAGTGCTTGGCTCCCTGCTTGCGCTCTCTAGATCCGAAATGGCCGCTTTAAAAAGGAACGGAATCCTTTTCTAAGGGCATGCTACCCATAGTGGCGACTCTACTGGGGATGATCGAACCGATATTGATCCACATTTAGAGTTTAATACACTTGGGAACAATCCTTTAAAAGTCTGTCAAGATAGTGAGCTTCGCGCTGCCGAAGGTTGGAATGGTGATTTAACAGGACCACGTGTCTGGCCATTTTAATCTGGGGCTTTTTCGATTGTTCACTTGTGTAGTTTCCTCTAAAGATGGATTAAATAAAGTGAGCCGAATTTGAAAAGGCATTTTGCGATTTTGCGATTCTTCTTCTCTTAATCAATTTCTAGCATTTCTCATTTGCATCGGTGTGGGATAAGCCTCGTTCGATCGTTTTGGCAATCCGGCATGGTCTACCGTTCGATTGTTGCTCTGCGGTTACGCGGGCAACATGAGGTATATCTGTGGTCTTAGTCCGAGGAACCCGTTACAAACCAAAACCGGTCTTTGCATATACAAAGCACTAGCATTCTCCAAACAAGGACAGGTACCTACAGGGAAATAATTATTTGCATCTAACCCCATAACTGTCTACGTGTTACTGTTTTCCTTATCGCATGCACTGTACATACATCCCGTCTTGCGTAGGAGCATGTTTAGGGCGGCTTCTAGGTTCTCGATCTTTCAAGTCTGTCTTAAGCTTATTAGGACGCTTCTTTGGCCCGATGTCGAGTCGTGCATCTCGTTGATGTGAGTTTTTCAAATCTTTCAAAATCTTTAGAACAGTGGGACTTTAGGAAATCAATGGCTTCCTATACCCTTGTCTATATACCTACTTGAGGTTTTAAACAGAAAATGAGGAACAACAAAGAGAGTGCCATGATGCTTACACCAAATAGGTAACAAGTGCCTCGTCACTTACACCGCCCGGCTAATAGTGCTGTGCCGCGCACGCCATTTTTGGTTATAGTATCATGACGTTCATACCAAGTTGTTCCAACTTTGCAGTTTAAAACTCCAACGACGGAATAGCCAAAAGTTTAGGTTTCTTTTGACATCCGTTAGACATCATTTGTTTTAAGTAAGAATGCACATTCGAAAAGAATTCTGAGGATTCAGGCAGCGTCTGAACATCTTGAGACAGACTCGTTTATAGTTCTAGAGTCTAGGATGACACTGACGACGTTAGCTTCATTTTACTTTAGTCTTTTATTTAGATTAAAGTTTCTACAGGACCCCTATTGAGCCTTCTTTTACTTTGCTGCAAGTTCTCAACCATTGCACCGCCGAGGAAAGTATCGAAGCAGAAAGGTCAACTCGCTTGAGAACATCTACGTCGGAATCTAGTTCAAAGGCTTGTCAGATTGGAATCCCAGTTAGTCACTACGGAAGACTCCCCGCAATCTCTGTTGGCCGCTTTACAGTTTGGCCCACCATCAATCTTACAAGAAGTAGTACAGTCAGCATCCCCCTCCGCTTCCTCTACGTCAAGCACCTCCGAAACACCTGTCATGACAGATCAGCCGCAGCCGCAACCGATCACTATGGAAGCTATGCTCCTGAACCTTCAGAATAGCATCACCGCTATGCAGCAGAGAGACGCTCAGACGGATGCTGACATTACCCGCTTGAATAACCTTTTCAACACTCGTCTTCCACCTCCACTTGAAGAGGAAGGCGAGGATGATGAGGTCAACCAGGAGCAGCCTACCTTTGTTCCGGATCCGTATCACGAGGGACATCTCATTGTTTAGCTCAACCCAAGGGAAGTCCGGGCACCCGCTGCAAACCCAAATCCGGTAGGTGGTACGCCTGATCTGAGTCCAGAAATGGCCACTCTCATGGCCAAGATAGCCAAATTGGAGAAATCTGTCTCGAAGTCTGAAAAGATCAGTGCCGGGGGAATCGACTTGGACCGCCTATGCTTGTATCCTAACGCCAAGCTCCTTGATAAGTTCAAAATGCCTGACTTGGCCAAGTTTGAGGGGAGCGGTGACCCCAAGACACACCTTTACAGCTATCATGCAGCCATGAAGTTATTGTCAGTCGAGCCTGAGGCCATGTCACAGCTATTCCCCCAGACTCTCTTCGGCCCTACTTTCCACTGGTTCTTGTCACTCGACATCGCCAAGAGAAGGACTTGGGAGGATATTGGCGCTGCGTTTATTTCACAGTATAATTACAACTCCCAGCTCAGGATGACAACACGGGAGCTCGAATCCTCTAAGATGGAGGCTAAGGAGTCCTTTGCGGACTTCGTCAAGAGGTGGAGGGCCAAAGCCGCTCTAATGACTGAGCGCTCCAGTGAGAGAGACCAACTCCGTATCATCTCCCGCAATCTCCAGCCAGATTATGCCAGGCACTTGGTGCTTGTTCAAGCATCGGCCAACTTTGAAACCTTCTCTCAATTCGGCCTGGCCATCGAGGATGCACTACAGAGTGGAGTTCTTTCAAAAGGGGAATCTTTTAACCCTCCAAAATCAAAACCTTGTGCATATTCTAGAAACGCCAATGCTCTCTTTGGGGGTGGGACTTATTCCAATGCAGCAACCAGTGGCACTAATGTCTCCTCTTCCAACACGACCAACCACATCGCCGATGTCAACCAGGTGCAAACCGCGCAGAACAACCGGCCTTGCAATCAACCCCGCAGCTTTTCAGCTTTTGAGGCACCGCTCTCCTCTGTAATGGAAAAGCTGATCAAGTCTGGGAATCTGAAGCCCCTAGATCCAACACCACTTCCCAAAAATCCTTCCCCCAACTTCAAACCTAACCTTTACTGTGCCTATCACCAGGGTGCTGGCCATCTCGCTACCTCTTGCTATCGCCTTCGTCATACGAATCAAGACCTCATTGATGACGGTACACTTACAATGCCTCCTCCCCCCTCTCAAAAACCCAATGTCATTTCCAACTCCCTTCCAAAGCATAACTCAGCTCCCCATATCAGCCAGATATCTCTCGCCTCCACATATATCAATCCCAGCTCCACTATGTTTAACCCCACCGACCATATAATCCCTGTGAATCAACCCAAACCGGTCGTATCCATACCTCTAGAACCCGAGGCTGAGCTCATGTTTATTGGAGAGCCCTCTTGTCCCAATCCAACTCCTCAGACTCTGCAATTGGGAATGGATTTCTTCAACGAGATCATCGGCGATCTCCACGATGGCCCCATGCAGCCCGTTCAATTCGGTCCAACCTCAACCCGTCGTGATCCTATCTTCACCAAGGCTTATTCCAACTCTTCTCAGAGTTTTGGGGATCGATTTAGGACCATGATGCCAGCTCAGCCAGAGCCAGAGCCAGAAATGGACATACAAGCCGTAAGGTGGGCAATAGCTGACAATGATGACTATGCAGCTCCCATTATTCAAGAGTTTTACCAGCTTGAGCTGGAGGGATTCCCTTTGCATCCCGACCATGTCCCGCTGCTCGAGCAAGTTCCGGTCAATCATGCTTGGGACGAGGAATGGTTGATGTAGGTGGCAAAAGACAAACTGCACCTAAGTCCGCACTGGACTGCGATGGTTCCACGTGCTGGTTGATCGGAACCCTAGCCCTCTCGTCGGAACCCTAATCTGCAAAATAGACAAGGGGTGAGCGCACCTCTGCCTCTCGTGGCAAAGGCCCTCCGATGGCTAAGTTAGTATCTCGTACTGTACGAAACCCTAATTATCAGTAGGAAGATATGGAATTAATGCAACTTATTGCATACCTTTTTCTTTAGGTTTACCTTTGTATTTATAGATATACGTTGCTTGCTCTTCAAGCATCTTCGTTGCCCAGGCTTCCTGCTTCGTGCAGGAAACCTGTCCTTCCCAGGGACCTTCTCGCTCAATCAGCCGAGATCCCATACTCATAGGGACTCTTCTCTTTATGGGATTCGTTCCATAATAGGACTGCTTTTGTACCTATCTCGACAGGATACTGAGTTCTTCTTCTGGAATATTCCCACCGCCTTATCTCATAAGACTACGTTCCATCTGACAACACTATCTGTCCGGTCTCCTCAATGCCGAACAGACTAAACCCTGAAATGACATCTCTTGTCTACTGGGCCTTTACTGTCGAACAGTCGGTACCTTGTATCGACTTCTCATGTCACTTGTCCATATCCGCCGAACAGATTACCTGGTCCAGTGACTTCCTACATCATCGGTGCTTATTGTCGTCTACCCTTCTGCACGGCGCTTTACACTACCTTTCACCTCATGCAGGCCCCGCATATCACGTGATCGGCAGCTTATTGGTCTTGTAAGAAATACCTCCCTACAATTGCTCCCCAGCTTTGCTCATAACCTGTTCGGGGGCAATGAGTAAAGCTAAATACAAACCCTAAGCCAGACTGCCCGGGCCCCGTGCATATACAATACCATATATTCATTGATGGTCTTGGCGCCTTGGTCATTATACCATCTCGAGGTTGTAAGTGCAGAAAAACTTATCAGGCTTTGAACAGTACTAAAATGTAACGGCTACTTTGTGACTCTCGCCGGAACCCTAGTACGTCGTCGGAATCCTTATCTGCAAAACAGACAAGGGGTGAGCGCACCTTTGCCCCTCGTGGCAAAGGCCCTCCGATGCCTAAGTTAGTATCACGTACTAGCTGAAAACCCTAATTATCAATAGGTAATAACTCGAATGCCAATAACTGCGTACCTTTTCCTCTAGGTTTTACCTCGTATTTATAGATTTATGGGTGCTTGCTGCCCAAGTCTCCACGTTGCCCTAAGTTTCCTATCTCGTATAGGAAACCCAGAATATCAGGGATCCTCATTCCCTTATCGATTTATTACCTTAGTCATTTTAGGACTTTTTGCCATAACTGGCCGAACATCCCATTCCTGTTGGGTATTCCTTCTCGATCCTTCTTTCTCGGGATCTTATTCCCTCACAGAGCTATACTGTTCTGGAACCTTCTAGGACGTTCTCCATATATGAGACTGCTTTTCTCAGAACTCTCCTCTTGTTCGGCCTTCTCGTTGCCGAACAATTTAGCTGGATCAGTGACTTCCCGTGCCACTGATCCAACCTCTTGGACCAATAACATCCCGTGTCTATTGGTTCAAGCCCCGTACAGGCCCCTTAGACCATGACTCCTCATGTCATTGGCCCATCTTTTCGACCACCACATTGCACGGCAACTATCTCTATCATGGTCCCACGTACCACTTGTTCGGGCCTCATTTGGACCTGTTCGGGAATACCTCCCTACAGAGGTAACAACTCCACGTGGCATGTCTCGTACACCTTGCATTTAATTCGAACTGACGTGCTAGTCAAGATGTCATTAGAATGACGCCCCTCCGAGTCCTTCTTCCCTTACTTTCCAAGTAACGGCGTGAGAGGAGACAGTTCGTCTCCGTCTCTTGCCTTTAACCCCCAAAAGGGATCTTTTGGGTTTTCCACCTAAACCACAACTCTCTCCACTTTCTCTCTCTAAAACCAAGCAAAACAAATACCCACCCTACGTCCGCCATTGCCGTCGTCCGCAAACTCAAGTGCATCCCAGGAAACCTACACAACATCCCAGTAAGACTCTCATTCTCACTCTGCTTTTGAGTTTTGATCTGAGATTTCATTCTCAGATTCATTAGTTCTTAGGTTTCTATTCGCTTCTATCTCTGAGTTTCTTTGTGTCTATCCATGGCAGACGATGGTGACAATGGCCCAAGGCCTGGAAAATTTAGAAAGCTCTGTGGAACCCCCGCTGCCATGGTGGCGTTTAGGACAGATTATAACACCCTAGAGAATGTAGGTCTCGAACTCGCCCCATTAGGAGCAGACAGGGATGCTGGAAGATGGGATAGGCTATGTATCCCTGTCGCAGCTATCGTCAAGGGTGGAGTTCGTTTCCCCATTGACCCATTTCTTCGTCGAGTCCTTAGTTGGTATAGACTTACACCCATGCAAGTGTCTACTAATTTCATCAGATTAGTGATGGGAATTGTAGCTTTAAACAGGATCTTAGGAACCCAACTAGGAATATGGGACCTACAATGGTGGTACAACATCGTGCTAAACCCCGAATACAACACCTACTATTTCAAAGTAAGGAAAGTAGAAAAACGTTTCGTGCTTAACTTGCCAGATTCTGCTCGTGATCATGAAATGGACTTCCTCTATGTCACTGGAGCCTTCGAGCCAATCGGGGAATATGGCCAAGTGGTGGGCTTCCATTGCCCCCACAAATGGGGCCACCCACGTATGCTCCTACTTTACTTTATAAATTTTGTTTACTGCTTTCCCCCTGCCTTTCTTCTATTTCTAATACATGTTTGTATTACAAATTTGTAGCGGAAAACGTCAACAACCGTCCCAGACGAGAGCCTAGTTATGTCCGATCAGCGAAGATCAACAGGGTTCTAAAATACAATGGTGATCCCGGTTCCCGAACAACCGGTCGAGGTCGTGACGCAAGTGTTCTACTGGGCTACGACCCTGCTTACAAAGGCTTTATAGACAGAAGGCTTGCTCATCCGAGTACCAGTGCTGCCTCAACATCCATTGCTCCCCAGCCAAGAAGTTCGAGACTTAACGCCGAAGCAACAATTGCCGGACAGCCAGACGAAGTCCCTATATCAAAAGGCGTCTCACTGCCCCGCTTGGTTCTCAGAAGGTCCTCCCGTCGATAGGAAGCTCAAAGACAGACCGAACAGCTAGCTCTTACTTGTGACACCAGCCAATCATCATCATCTTCTTCAGGCTACACTCCATCCCCTCCCAACTCAGGTACCATGTCTCGTCAACCCTTAAACCTCAGCACGCTTCTTACTGTTCCTTCACGGGGACGTGGTACCTCTGGTAGGGTGGCGTCGACTGGTCAAGCTCCTCCTCCACCTCGCCGTACTAGAGGTGCCTCGACCCGGAGCAGTTCATCTCCCCGTGGGTTTGATACCACGTTAGAGGTTGAAGAGGCCCATCGGGACAAACGTCCCAGAAACCAAGATGCCTCGGATGTTGAGGCCCAGGCAGCTGCCTCGTCTCAGCCACCCTTCACTTCGAGCACCCAGGTAACTCCTCAGACATGGGCCCCTCAGCTAACCAGAGGGGACCGTCCAGTCAACGTCGGGGATAGTGCAAGCTCTTCGGAAACCGCACTGGCCTTAGCACAAGGCCTACTTCTCCCAGTGGATATGCAAAAGGAGTCCTCATCACCTCTTGACCGGCTTGTATCCACCGGGCTTGTCAGCGGAATCAAGGTAATTTTGCTCTATAGCATAAGTCATCTTTCGTGTTTAGTACGTAAATTTCTTACCCTTTGTTCTGTCTTTGGTATATCTCAGTTTATCCAAAAGATGGTCTCATTGGACGATAAAGCGCAAGAAGCAGAGTCTGAGAGAATCAGGCTTCTTGCTGACAATACCAGCTGAGAATCACAATAAACTCTAATTCTTTTTACTTTTAGAGCCTTTGCACTCTTAAGGCCGATCAGCAGAGCCTCATACTCTGCCACATTGTTTGACGCACCAAAACCCAACCGAACAGAGAGTTCAATCATTACTCCCTCGGGAGGGAATAAAACAATTCCAACTCCTGAACCAGTATTACATGCCGAACCATCTACAAACAACTTCCATTCTTGCAGGTCCTGTTCGGCTGTAAGCTTGTTGATCTTCATAGTCAACCCAGATGCCCTATCCCTTCTCATGGGTGGTTGTGGCGCTACCGTTGGTGAAAATTCTGCCACAAAGTCAGCCATCACTTGGCCTTTTTATTGCTGTGCGTGGTTGAAAGTCAAGATCGTACTGACTCAACTCAACGAACCAAGTTGAGATCCGTCTCGAGAAGTCTGCTTTTCGTAGCAGTGATTTTAAGGGATACTCAGTGTAGACCACAACCCTGTGGCTCTGAAAGTAATAAGGCAATTTTCTTGTGGCTGTCCTTAATGCAAGGACCAGCTTCTCAAGTGGCAGATACCTCGTTTCTGCTTCCAACAGTGTTTTACTCACATAATAAACTGGGATCTGTTCGGATCCCCTATCTCTTAACAGAACTGCACTTATAGCATGCTCAGAAACTGCCAAATATAAAACCAAAGACTCACCCGGGTCTGGAGTTGACAGAAGTGAGGCCTTGGCCAAATACCTTTTTAGATCCTGGAACGCTTGTTCGCAATCTGCTCCCCATTCAAATCTTTCTCCTTTCTTCAGCAGTTGGAAGAAGGGCCTACACTTGTCGCTTGATCGACTGATGAACCTATTGAGGGCTGCAGCCTTCCCAGTTAACCTTTGGACATCTTTCGTTGTCTTGGGGCTTTGTAGCCTTTGCAAGGCTATTATTTGATTAGGGTTCGCCTCAATCCCCCTTAGAGTCACAAGGTGGCCAAAGAATTTCCCAGAGCCAACCCCAAATGCACATTTCGAGGCGTTGAGTTTTAACTTGTACTTTCTCAGGATTTCAAAAGCCTCTTTCAAGTTCTCTATATGCCCCTGCCGGCTCCTGCTTTTGACCACCATATCATCTATGTATACTTCCATAGTCTTGCCAAGCAGTTTTTTGAACATGATTGTTGCCAGCCTTTGGTAAGTTGCCCCTGCATTCCTTAACCCAAAAGGCATGACATTGTAACAGTACAACCCTCGTGGTGTTGTGAAAGAAGTTTTCTCTTGATCAGGCCCAAACATGGCAATTTGATGATATCCCTGGTATGCATCTAGAAAACTCATCCGTTCATATCCTGCTGTGGCATCGACCAACTGGTCAATTCTTGGAAGGGGGAAGCTATCCTTAGGACATGCCTTATTCAAGTCTGTGAAATCCACGCAGACACGCCATTTCCCATTCTTCTTTTTCACAACCACAGTGTTGGATAGCCATTCCAGGTAGTATACCTCTCGTATCGCTTTGGCTTCCAACAAACGATCCACCTCTTCAATAACAGCATCAACATGCTGTACAGCAGCTCTTCTCTTCTTCTGAATGACAGGCTTATGCTGTGGATCGACGTTCAGGTGGTGGCAGATCACGTCTGCATCTACCCTAGGCATTTCCCCTGGTACCCAAACAAACACATCGAAATGTTTTCTTAAGAAACCCACCAATTCAGCCTCTTCCTCGGCAGACAGTGATTCCCCAATTAGAAAATACCTCTCGGGATCAGTTTCGTTGATCTATATTTTCTTTAGGCCTTCAATCACCTTCTCTGCTGGATTTCTTCCAACATCCTCAATGGTCGGTTGATCTGGTACCTCCACCGTGTGGACCTGATGGGCCTTTGGTACTTTCTTAATAATGGAAATCAGGCACTGCTGTGCTACCTTTTGATTACCCTTGATTCGCTCTACCCCATTTGATCCTGGGAATTTCACCATTTGGTGATAAGTGGAGGAAACTGCCCTCATCTTATGCAACCAAGTCCTCCCTATAATCGCGTTATAGGCGGACGGAACTGTAGACACCCTATTTTGGACTTTCCAGAATAGTTTACTTACGATATTTGATTCCCCGATGATGAAACGGATCAAGAACACCCCGGAAATGTTAGTATGTTTGAGCTTTGAGCATTTCAAAACCCTTTTAGGTCCCTTTCAAACCCTTTAAGCCAGAGCCAAAAAGCCTCAGCAAAACCCTACTTGCATACGCT
>JAOTQK010044151.1:0-16824 GCA_025642025.1 Rhododendron ferrugineum | reverse complement strand
ACTCCAAGCATGAGGAGCTCTTATTTCAAGCAAGAGTATTGTTGTTACCAGCAAAATGTTTCCAAACAAAGTTCATCGATCCTCAGGAAGGGTATTTAACCATAATCATCGTGACCATCGTCAGGGGGAGCAAGTGTCAAACTGTCTAGGCCTTAGTTGATATACTTGGTTTGCAAACAATTTTGTAGGTAGGAAGCAAGGGGCAATGAAAAGATACGCATTCGAAGAGCTCAGTCTAGACGATGCCATATTCTGGAAGAAGCACCAGTGCTTTAATCCTTTTCATGAGGGACTGTCAAGAGCATGACAAAGACCTCTGCCAAACAGCAAGAGAAGAATTGCATTCATACATTGCGTGTCTCCATGCTAGGGGCAATTATTTATGCATAGTTGAATTAGAGTTAGGCATTCATTGCCTAAGCAGGGGGCTTCTATTCCTCCCTAAACATTGAATATGCATATATGTCACGTTGCAAACCATGTCACCCACAATGGTTCAATGTTTGAACTAAGGGCCTTAAAAGTGTGGTGGCCTTGCCCCTAGCAGTCAGAATAAAGGGATTTCGCCCCGTGGTCGATTCCAAATTTGTTGCATGTTTTATTATCCATGTCGCTTTCAAGACTATTCAAATGTAGATTGCAGGCCGCGATGGACCCTCTCGACATCGAAATGCTAAAGCAGGATTTTCCTCGCGAAATCACTCCTTGAAACCGGAAGAAAATGCAAGTTGTAGGCTGCGGAAGAAAATGCAAGCTGTAGGCTGCATCATATTTTGTGTCTATGGAGCCTAGTCAAAGAAGCTGGAAGGGAGCCTCGTAGCTAGCAAACTCTACAGTTAGCACCATGTCAGCAGTTTCGAGCTTACATCTTAAGAGGCTTCGCACTCGAAACTCCGTGAATCCTTGCTTCACGCTTCTATTGCCATGTCAACAGCTCTGCCTTCATCACTCAGAAGCCTCGCACTCACTCTTCAGCAACCCCGTGCACATGCCTTGTCTAGCTTCTTGTTGTCCAAAAACTCCGAGCAACTCTACACTCAGGCCTTGCCATATGCACAACCTCATGCTCAGCAGGTCCCATCCCAACAGTGCAGTGCTTACTTTAGCCACCCCGAGCTCAAATCTTGAAGCTAAGCAGCCTCGCCACTTCTAGGCCAGCAAAATAATCATGTGGCTTCCACTTAATGCATTGAGTGAACATGTCCACAAGAAAAAGCACCTGTGTATAGCTTATAATAACCTAGTGCACACTTTAACCATTTAGAAGGCATCTGTGTGGCTAAAATCCTCCAAAAAGGAGGACATTCGTGTTGCTAAAAGCCCTCTAGAAGGCATTTGTGTTGCCAGCTTGCAGAAAGCATTTAGCCACCAGAAGACGTTTGTGTTGCTAGAAAGCATTCAGCCTCCGGAAGGCATTCCCAGTAGTGGAAGTGATGGAAATCTCCCTAACAAAGTAGAAATTGCCAAAGGAGGCAATAGGAATCTCCTAGAGTACACATATGAATCACTCCGTCAGTGGAGGCAACGGAACTATTCCTTAAAACACCAGGTTTGAAGAGGCGATGGAAATCTTCTATGGCAATAACGGCCAACAAATTTTACCCAAAATATTTAACAAGGCTTATGGCATATAGTCAGAATTAGCCTTGGAGGCACTTCCAAGCATATGGAAAATAATCAAGATTAGCCTTGGGGGCATCCCAAGCACGTGGAATCTAGCCTTGGGGATACTCCTGAGCAAGTGGAATGTGGCTAAATCTAGCAAGAGAAATGTGGCCAGAACTAGCCTTGGGGATAATCCCGAGCATGTGGAATATACTCAGATCTAGCCTTGGGGACAATCCCGAGCATATGGAAACTAGCCTTGGAAGCATCCCAAGCATGAGGAACAAACCAAACCCCGTGGAAGATGGAAGATAGAATACTCAACAGCTATAATCTCAGCGGATTCACGCCCACTATCCCAACAGGCTCCACGCCGTAACCAATCAAACAAGATATCATCTATTCTCAAGCTCTACACTTGAATGCTCAAAATCCAACATTTTGAATGCTCGAAGCTCTTCGAATGCCCAACCACTGTGTACTGGATGCTCAAGTTCTACACTTGAATGCTCAAGCTCTATGCTTGGATGCCCAACCACTGCGTACTGGATGCTCAAAGTCTGTACTTTGAATGCTCGGATTCTGCCGTCTGAATGCTCGAGCTCTACGCTCCGAATGCTCAAGTCCAGAACTTGAAAGAAGCTTTACGCTTAAATCAAACACACACGCACGGGCCCATGCACATAAGCATCAATTGCATCACCATTATCACATCGAGTCTGCATCAATTACATCATCATAACTATTCACATCTAACCAACCAACATCATCACATATACATATTTTGCATATCTCTCATTGCAACAGGTCAATCCTGCAATCAACTAGCTCTATGCCTCGATTTTACTGATCGGTCCAGTGCCTCGATCCTTTGGCTCTATGCCAAAAATTTATGATGAGAAAGCTCCATGCACAGACCATCAGAATGCAACCGGCTCTACGTCTCGGTTCAAATCACGTCAAGCTCTAAGCTCCGACACCCTAGGCTCTCACCTCATCACAACAACCAACTCCGCGCCTCGGTTCCCTTATCTCGACGCTTCGTGCTCCAATTACTGGCTTTGCGCCCCCCCATATCTCAATATCGGCATCCAACTCATCTCCAAAAGATGGCTTGGGTTCCACCCCATATCTCAAAAATTGACGTCCAATTCATCCTCGGCAGATGGCTTGGATTCCACCCGTATTTCATCAATTCCTTCCAGCTCATTTGCAAGGATGGGCTATTCTACCAAGCTCCCCTTAGTCAAAGTTAGGATGATCAAGAAAAGCAAACGACACACCCGCCGTGTATTGCTCTACCCCAAAATACTAAGAATGCTCTCTGCAAAAATTTCCCCGGCAGCCCCGCGCTCCTTCAACTATCCCCCGCCAAAATCCTGGCTTAGCCTTGGTACGTTGCACTACGGCTTTTTAAGCCCAAAGGTACGTCTTTTGTTTCTAACCCTCCAAACTTTTTCTTTTTCTTTATTGCCCTTCTGAACTATGGTTGGTCTAAATTTCCCCTGAGGAGTATGTAGGCAGCCTCCCAGCCCGACCATAACAAAAACCCCTTGGAATAGTGGTAGGACCAAATTGAGTTGCTTTTACAGCTTTGACTCTTACTTAAAATGTCTCGCAATCCATCTAAGTTCAGTCAAAGAGGAGCATCTGTAGACACCCCAATTTGGCCTAACTATTATTTCAAGTCCCACCTTGGGAACCATCCCGATGATGATATGGATACAGTGATTGCTGATTGACTTCTCATGAACCTTAGGACTTTCGGTGAGTACTTTTGGCCACTTAGAGGACCCAATTCAGAGCCAAATAGCCTTTCTGACAGAAATACAGCATCCTAGGAAAATACATCTATCAGCCGTAAGATTGATCCTTCGGCCACCAGATCCATCCTTCGGCAACCAGATCTATTCTTCGGCCACCAGATCCATTCCTCGGCCACTAGATCCATTCCTCGGCCGCTAGATCCATTCTTCGGCCACAACATCCATTCCTCGGCCGCCAAATCCATTCTTCGGCTGCCAGATCCATTCCTCGGCCATCAGATCGTCTATTTTCCAGATTCTGGAATGTTCTGTCAATCGTTTGATCCGTTCACAAAACCCTAGCAGCCAATTCCTGATGCATTCGGGCTACGTAAAGAGATTACCATGAGGAGTTTGTATCACACTATAACTCCAATTCAATCGTGCGTTTTAATTGGCCGGAGTGAGTCACCAATTGCCTATATAAGGAGGCCTTAGGGTTTCAAAATTAACATTCAATTCCTCCATCTCATACCACGAAACTCTGCCAATATACTCTCTCATATCCCCTATACAAAAGCCCCAAACTCCCAAAGGTAGCCGCGATCCGACAATCCAAACCCCGAAGTTCAAACCCTAACCCTAAGGTTTTCGAGAAGCAAATCAGTCAATCATCCCTAATCCGAAGCTATCAAGCAACTGAGGGATCAAGGTGGTGAGGCCCAGGGGCCTCTGGTTCAATTTATTTTTTATTTTTTACGCTTAATCATAGCCTTTTAATTATCTGCTAGTCGTATAGTCTGGTGTGAGGACGAACATTGGCTGGGGGATCAATCCTTCGGCTGATACATTGATCCAGTGGGATTCCACGGCCTTGAAATGCATTCACCGACCGATGGATCTATTTTCCTGGAACAATTTATCTTTTCTGTTTATTTTTTATGCATGATTCAATTATTGGCTTGGCTCACCTTATCTACTGTTAAAGGTTAAATAACCACATTATCTGTTTAGAATTAAACAAAGCAAATACTAATCATGTGTCGAACGATTATGGGCCAGTTTCACGACTGGGCAAAGAGGGGTGCCTAACACCTTCCCCTTATTGTACTTTTGGCTCCCGTACCCGGAATCTCTATCTCTTTTCCTAATTTATATAAACTAGGTGGCGACTCTATTTTGATGATAACCGTTATCGTGTGGCGATGTTCCTAGCCATGGGAATATCCACGATTCTGGTTTATGAAGTGGAAAGCAATCGAGGAATGATCAATCTGTATGACGATGCCCCATTTGGGAGGTGGTGTCTACATTGATCTTCCTAGATTCCTTTGGCACTCGTTTTATAAGATTTTCATTTAGGACCTAGCGGGTGGTGTGTCGTGGAGTCAATTATGGGTTCGGTACGTGACGAAGAGCGTCGTGATAGACTTAGAGGAATAACGTGAACTCAAAGTATCTATCAATGTATAAAGGGACACGATTATGAGTTTATAATACATTATGTGATGATGAATGAAAGAATGTGAACTTGAGAAATGTTGTCTTCTTGCGTACGGGTTGATAATGCATGTGTGTATGTGTGAGTTGAGAATTTTGAATTGAGGGTCCTGCAACGCAAGGTGTGGTAATGCGGAGACTCTAGAGGGCCCGCAACGCAAGGTGTGGTAATGTGGAAACCCAGGTGGAGAGAATTCACTGTAACGCAAGGTGTGGTAATACAGTTGAATATCTCGCATGATGAAGGGAATTTTGATTGACTTTAGAAGTTCATGTCGTTGTTTGGACTGTTTACTACTTGATGTTGTGACCATTAAAGAAAGAGATAAACGATTGATTTTATCAAAGTTTTTGAAAAGAAAGAAATTTGGTTTTGGAAAAAGGGTTTTTATTAAAAATCCTCTGGTATTCCTGAGCAAATCAATGGTTCTGGTATTTGGGCACAAATCAACGGATTCCGGCTATTCAAGCTTGAATCAATAGAGTTTGACCATTAAAGGTCATGTATTTCTCTACATTACATCTATTTGAAAATAAAGGAATTTTTGTAGAAGGGTTATGATAATGGATGAAACGGATTTTGATGAAGAGTGATAAAGAAGTGAGAAATGATTGTGGAATCATGTGTGATGTGGTAAATGGTTGTGAACTCGTTATTCGATTTATTATGATTGACGTGGGAAAGTTAATGGTTCGAGTTAGACGTGTGAGTTGATGAGTATTGCACATAGGATTTCTAGAGTCCTTTGGCCATAGCATGATGTTCTTTGATAGTCATACGTACCTTGGCCATAGCATGATGTTTTCTTATAACTTGCGTATAGATTTCTCTACTGGACTAGTGTAGCTCAACCTATTATTTTCAGGTAAAAAGCAAGGATCTTGACGCAGAGTGCATGGTGTGCGTGCTTGACCTCACATCTTTGAAAGTTAACGTCTTTGAGAAGTGGTTCTGCCATCTTTTGTATGATCTCTTGAAAAGATGTAATTGTAAATTCATTTGAATTTCTTTTAACTTTTGATATCATGTAACCACTAAATTTACACCAACTATGAGATTTGGGCCGTAGTGCCAATATTTTAAATTCTTAAACTTGGGTACTTGGTTTTGTAAGTAACCATTTGGGAACTTTTGGGTAATATCTATATTATGCGGAGATTATTTATTGAGACAAATTATTTATTTATGTTAAAAATTGAGGGCGTGACAGTGTTGGGTAAGGAGGGAAGTGTAGCTTTGGTTTTCTCTTTGATTAAGAGGGCTTGAACATCAGCTACAGTGAGGAACTGATTTTGAGACTGGCAGTTGTTCTCGACCGGGAGAGGCTGCTGGTGGACTGAACCGGTACCCATAACAGGGGCTGGTCCACCGGTTTGGGGGTTTAGGGGATTTTGAACAGGGTTTGGAAGAGGGTTTGTTGTCGCCCCGTTGGGAGGCGGCTGGGCTATTACTAGTGGTACTGTTGGTGGTACCACCGGCGTCGCTGGTAGAGCTACAGTAATAGCCTCTATGAGAGCAACCATAGCAGCAATCATCTAATTTTGACCATCTCGAACAGCTTCGAGGACTTCCATGGTGGCGTCTCCCCCCTGAGTAGAGGATCCATCGCCCTCGGCCAAGATTGGCCAGGTATTGAGCAGGTTTTCCGCCATGGCCGGAGTATGGGTCGAAGGAAGAACAGCTGGGGTTTCTAGACCACTTCTTAAACTAACCATAAACTAAATAACCTCCCCAGCAGAGTCGCCAATGTTGGATAGGTCCGATTTCTGAATGGACAAATATCCCTTAGGAATAGATGTGCCGGAGAGGTTTGAGTAGTCAATGGAAAGGAATGAGAAGAGTGATCTAGAAGGGTGAAGAAGAGAGCAGGGGTGAACAGAGAGGGATAGGCAGTGGAGACCCTAACCCAGAAATCCCAAGGAGGAAAGACAATAGAGCCCTTGAAAGAGGATAAGACCTCCTTTGAAATCAGTGCTCACCGACTTTCTCTCTCTAGGGAATGTTCACAAAGCTCAATCTCTGGGATTCAATGAAGAGATAACTATTATTTATAGACCACACAAGCTAATGCTCGGGTGCCAAGTGGCGCTCTGATAAAATGACACGTGTCCCTTCTGTACCCCCTGACCGCCTAGGTGTCGCTACCCTCGCGATGACCGCGAGTATGACGGTAAACATATCCTCTTATATGCAGAGATCCTCTTCTTGTTTTACAGCCACCAAGCCACTAGATCCCCTTCATTCCCGTAGGGCAAGGTCGTGACCTGCTCGATCGCGCCTGTACCGCTGCCAAGCCTCAAGGGGCCCCTCGGGTCCTGCCTAAAGGCCGGAGCAAACATAAGAGTCTGGGCAAGTTCTCAGCGTGCCTTGGTTAAACCGCGTTATCGTCTCCATTGGACTGGGACCACGCCAAGTGTCCACCTGAATAAATGTAGTTCTCTCCGTAAGGGAGGAACATGGGCTCGCGACCCTTATACGGGCGGTGCATAGCGATGGGTAGCACGAGGCTCCCTCGCGTAAGGAGCCACGTGTTGCTCGACTGAGGCACCACATGGCGAGCTAGGGTTCGTCGGTCAAACCGTCAACCCCGCGAAGGACGAGTACACATGTTGCATACCCATTGGATAGTCAAACGGTCAACGATCGTGTCTATTGACCTTTCCTACAACTGCCCCCCACGCGTGTATGACTCACACGGTGTCATGCGCGCGTGTAACAGTCGGGACGGTTGGGATCCGGTGGAACCATCACACCCCTTTATTTATTGCATCCCTTTCTCGAGATTTTGGGGACCCCTTCTCTGAGTATAAATAGCCACACTTAGCAGAAAATCCTGTTACTTTCCAAAAATTCAACCTTTCTCCCTACTCTCTCTACCAAAGTCTCCATCTTTCTCCTTCTTCTTCCTCCTTCCGTCGACTGCGACTCCCTCTCTTACTCTTCTTCCCCACAAACCCAATCTTCAATCAAAATGGTTAGGGACGACTTCAAGTCGGGGAGCAAGGCCATCATACAGACTTCTATTTGAGTGCTTCCCGCGGGAGAATGGCGTCGGGCGCCATACTTGGGCGGTCTGGGCGACTCTTTCTGGCAGAAGGCGGAGGCTTTCGTCCTAGAGGCGGAGATCCCGGAGGAGCCTTTCTCTCTGGTTTCCGAAGTCTCACCCGAGGAAGCCGATTTGATCCCTCCTGCTCTGTCTTGCAGTTTCGAATAGAGAGGGGATATTCCTTCCTGCTTCATAAACTATGAGGCCACTTCTCTGGCACCGGTTCACTGGCGTGACTGGGTCGAGGCAGTCTTGGCAAAACCTGACTCACTATAGATTCTTAGAGCTTATCGTACCCTCGAGCCCGTCCGTTTGTCTGTGGAGTTGAGTATCCGAAAAAACAATACCAACATCGATCTTTTGGTTTCCCGTTGGTGCAAAGACACCCAAACCTTCGTGTTTCCGTGGGGAGATGGCGGCCCCACCCTCCAGGACACGGCCGTGCTGATGCGATTGAGTACGAGGGGGTCGGTGGCTTTCGACCCCTCGAACCTTTCTTCAGCGGATACAAGGCTGGTGGATTGACTGAGGAGGGCCTACACGGAGGCAGGTAAGTGTGGTTCTTGTTTCGACAAAGAGGGGCGCCTACGTGCTCCTCCGAATTCTGGCAAGACCTCATGGGGTTGTTGGTTGAGATACTTTTTTAAGGACCTCCCCCTTCCGGGGACCATGCTTCCGGCTGGACAGGTGATCGGGTTCAACGGAAAGATGATCGATTTAGACCTCCATCTTGCAGGTTTCTTTGTTTACTGGCTGTCTTTATTCGTAATTCCTGACTTCCCTTACGAAGGGCCGAATCAAACAGTTTTCCCCCTCGTAGTAAGTCTCGCGAGAGGGTACTTTGTTCCGCTCGGCCCTCTCTTTCTGGGTTCTTTATTCCATCGTCTAGATCAAGTCCACACCAATACTGAGAGATCTATGGGACGTTACGATATAGTGTCCCTAGTGCATACACAATTCCTCATGGCCTTCTGTTTTGAGCATTTCCCAAGCCTCGCGCTCTCCTCTGTGGACATCAGCGGGGGTGACGAGTCGCGACCCAGGATCATGAGGTGGAGTGGGATGAGTTCAACCAAGTCTTAGGGGAAGCGTATTGACGATGCTGGAAGGTTCCTCCCGCGCCCCTATGCTGAGCCCGTAGACGGTGCCCTTCTTACTAGCTTCTTCTCGGAGGACCAACGCATCGTGGACTTCCGAACTGAAGGTACTGTAGTTTCTGCTTCTGTTCTTTCCGCATTTGCCGCTGCTTGCCCGTGTTCTCTCCCGGCGTTATGCGCGGAGAGGACGCATTCTGTGTTGTATCGTCCGAATAGGGTAGCCAGGTAGTTCGGTTATGATCAGGGCGAGCCGGGTCCAGCACTGCCACTGAAGAATTATAATGAGAGCCTTCGACGTTTCACTAGGGACTTTGTAGAGGAGCTATCCATAGGTTATGAGATTGTGGTACTTCCGGAGAACAGCAGGGAAACTTTCTTCACGGCCAACAACCGCTTGGCCTGGCGTCGGAACCTGGATTCGTTCATTAATTATGTTCGCAGTAGTCCCGTGGTCCGGCCTGTTTCAGACGTCTACCATCGCGACACATCTCTAAGGTCCCCAAAGGCCAGGAAGCCTGGGTGAAGTGACAAAAGCAGTTATTGGGCTCCATCAAACCCTACCCCCGCGGCTAGCCGGGGCTTTACCATTGCGAAGCCGATCTCGACCATACTTCCGCTGAGGGTGACTCGTGCTAAGGCCAAGGAGTAGGCCTCTTCGCAGCAGGAAGGCCCTCAGCTGAAACGATTGCAGAAGGTACGTCTCTGAAGCAGCATTTCCCTTTGTTCGTTTCTTTCAGCAGCTCTTGTCACTTTCAGTTCGGTGAATAATCTCATTCTCACTTTCAGGGTCCCCCCACCAGAGCAGCGAGGACTCCACGCTCCGAAGAGGCGCCTCTGAGCGTCTCGTCAACTGGTGAGTCCCTTGTTTTTGTCTTTCACCGATTTGCACACTACCTCGTCGTTATTCGCTCATATGCGTTCATTTGTCTTGCAAGACTCTCGCTCAAGTATGACTGGGGGGAGCACACCCCCTTGAGTAAACTTAAAAAGAAGAGGACAGACGCGGAACCCTGCATGCATGAGTGGGGCTCCGATAGCAGCGTTGATGATAGTGTTCCAATCAGCCAGTCTCTCAACCTGCCTCGCATTACATAGCCTAGTCCAGGCGGCAAATCCGTTGCCAAAGGCAAGAAGGTCATTGATCTGGACACGGGCGGCTCTGAGGGGATTGGTAGCGACGCTGAGGACAGCGGCGACCATGGCAGCAAAGACAATGAGGACAGCGATGTTAACATGGGCAGTGAGGATTATAGTGGTGATGGTGATGGTGATGGTGATGGTGATGGTGATGATGATGATGATGGAGAAGACCATAGTGGTGATGACGATAACGGTGAAGATCTTGGTGGCGATGAGGATGAAAACGACGGTGGCAGTGATACCAATGACAATGATGGCGATGGTAATGAGGGTAATGACGGCGGCGGTGGTGATGGCAGAAGTTTTGGTGGTGACACGGTGCAACCCGAAGTTGATGAGGATGAAGAGGACGAAGAAGTCCCGGATCTGGTACCCCGTCGAAGGGTTTCGACAGAGGGGCTTCTTTTAGTTCCCGATATCAATCAGTTGGCACCGGAGGCTGTCGTTCAGCAGCCGTCTCTACAGGAGGTGGTAGAGACTGCCTTAAACCTCTTTGACAGGCGTGTTAATGTCCCGCCTACTGGTGACCTTGCCACACACTTTCAAGCACATGATGCGGCGATGGCGCTTGCAAATTTGACTTCCGCAGAGGTCTTTGCGGACTTACAAGATGACCCTCTGGTATCTCTCGGGACCCCGTGGGCGGGGTATGTTGATGGTGATGTTGGTGAGGGCAGTTCTTTACTAGCCAGGGAATCTGTTTCGCAACAACAAACTGAGGCGGGTACGAGCCCCGGGCAGGTTGTGGCCTATGACGACTCTGAAGTGCAAGTGGTAGAGCCACCTGTTGTCAACGAGGAAGCATAGCTTACAAACGAGGCTTTCTTTGAGTATTACCGCCTCCCTCGCGAGGTGACCTATTTCCTTTCCTTTGTCCGAGACTGCTTTCCTTACACATTTTTCAAGGTCCGTGAGCTATATAGTCAGACCATGGGCCGCATGCAGCTCTAGTGCCTTTACACATTCTTGCAGAGCATCAAGGACATAAGAATGTGTGACTTGGGCCTCGACCGGATAGAGGAGATCGGTCTCACTGGGCAGAACTTTGACAAGTTGGGTTTGACATATGGTGGGTGTATAAGGAGCTTGATGCTGCTAAGATCATGTGCGAGAACGAACAACTGTGGAGGCATTGTGAGGGCGCAAAGGTGGCTCTGGAGGAAGCTCGCGCGGCCCTTGCTAGAGCACAGAGTACTGTGGTCGCGACCGAGGCAATGGCGGAAGAACGTAGGCTGGTTTACGAGCGTTTGGCTAAGGAGGCTCGTCTTGGCGACAGGCTTATTGATGTGCCTCTCTGCGACACTGATCCCTTTTTAAAGAAAATCTTTGGTTCATAGTTTCATTTGCTTTGGTGTTGTAATGACTTCGATGGATGTTTGCAATAGCTTTTTTGATGTAATGACAATTTCGGATATTCGCAGTAGTTTCAAGCGTAATATGCCTATGTTTTAAGAACATAGTTAAGTGATATTACAACCGCCGCTTTACTTTCCGTTGATTGTCCGTTACATAATTCGTCTGCCACCTTTTACATGAAAAACTGTTCATAAATGAACTAAGGATAGCATGGAATGAAACTAAACTAAAAACATAAGAAATACCCTTATATCACGGGTAATACATCTTAATGAACTTAGCATTGATGGGGCCAGTTTTGAAACCGTCACTGACCCTTGCTAATTCGTAATGGCTGCTACTACTGGCCTTGATTACTTCATACGGACCTTCCCACCTCGGAGTGAACTTTAGCTACTCCAAGTCCCTCATGACCGCGGTTGTAGACTTCCACACTAAGTCTCCGACTTGAAATGCTCACGGCACCACCCCTTTGTTGTAATACTTGGCAACTGATTGCCAATACCTTTCCTGATGTCTCACAGCGGTGTTCCTCCTTTCTTCCATGGCTTCTAGGTCTGCTCTCCTCTCCTCTTGCATCACCTCAGCCGCGAGGGCTAGTCTCGCGTATGGTACGCTTAGCTCCGCGGGGAGGACAGTCTCTGCCCCGTAAACTAAGCTGAAAGGACTAGCACGTGTAGCTTTTCGATGGGAGGTTCTGTAAGCCCACAGCGCCACTGCAAGGTGATCAGCCCATCTCCCTCCTTTTTCGTCTAGTAGCTTGCTGATGATGCGGATAAGAGTTTTATTGGTCGCCTCGGCTTGACCATTACCCTGGGGATAGTAAGGAGTCGACGTGAGGTGACTCACTGAGTAGGACTTCAAGAGATTCTTCACATTCTTGTTGATGAAAGGAGTGCCATTATCCGAGAGGATGACTTTAGGTATGCCAAAGCGACAAATGACGTTTTCTTTGATGAAGTTTGCAATCGCCGCGCCGGTTGCCTTGCTCAGGCTAACAGCCTCTACCCATTTCGTGCTTATCTCAGTAGCGATTAAGATCCACTGACGTCCCCTGGATGTCGGGTGTATGGGCCCAATCAAATCCATCGCCCAAGTATGGAATGGGTATG
Organism: Rhododendron ferrugineum; assembly: GCA_025642025.1. Taxonomy (NCBI): domain Eukaryota; kingdom Viridiplantae; phylum Streptophyta; class Magnoliopsida; order Ericales; family Ericaceae; genus Rhododendron; species Rhododendron ferrugineum. The sequence goes on along the minus strand of JAOTQK010044151.1, from coordinate 4,222 downwards.
GGGCGCGAATGGAGTGTAGCTCTACGGAAGGCGCATGGACCAAGTTCCAAACTTTTGACATGCCGTACACTTGCGCCCATGTCGCTTCGAATCTGCTTCCATCGTGGGCCAGAAGTACCCGAGATGGATTAAGTGCTCATACAGTTTTCTCCAGCCCTGATGTTCCACTTCGTGGACTTTCTGTAAAACCTCTTCGGCCTTCTCGCTAGACAGGAAGCACAGGGGAATCCCGTCAAGGGGGTGTCGATAGAGTTGCCCCCCTTCCAGAAAGTAGCGTTGGGCACAGCGTTGGACTCTTCGGGCCTCCTTTGGGTCCAGAGGCAGCGCTCCTTCGCAAAGGAAGTCAATGTATTCCTGCCTCCAATCTAGCTCTTCCATAAGGCAACACTCCGCTTCTACTGCGTATAACATGCAGTTTTAGCAAGCGCTGAGGACCTTCGCGGCGTCTTCTTTCATGTTGGGCCAGTAATAGCCCTGTCTCTGGACTCTACAGTATAAAGAGGTCTTGTTCTCGCCACAAGTTTTGTCATGGATCTGACGCAACTTGGTCTTCACCTCACCGAGGCCTACGCATCTCGCTAGCCACCCCTGAGGCCCGCAGTAATACAACTCACCGCAAAGAACAGTGAACTGGGCCACTTTCGCGATGGGTAGGGTTCCTTTCCCGGAAACCAACTGCTTCAAGATGGGGTCGCGCTAGTCTTCCTCGCAGCGTGCCCCGAGCTCATCTATGATTGATGACTTTGTCCTCTTTATGATCTCAATCGTCACCTTTTCTTCATCAAATTTTGTCTTTGCCCCCAGGGTCGCAAGGGCGTCTGGGAATCTGTTGTCTGATCTTGGCCTGTGGATTATGTCCACCGCCTCGAATCTTTCCATTAGCCTTTGGACTGCCGCCCTGTAAGGCGCAAGGGTGGGATCTTTCAGCGCGTATTCCCCGGATGTTTGGAGAATAATGAGTTTTGAATCCCCCACTATTTTCAGCCGTGAGATTCCTTTGAAGTTTGTTGCCAAGAGACCCAGGATTAGAGCTTCATATTCTGCTTCGTTGTTGGAACATGCGAAGCTTAGTTTGTAAGACAAGTTTACCCTTTCTCCTCCGTCACTTTGAAGGACAATTCCTGCGCCACCATGTGCTCCTCCTGTTGCCCCGTCGAAGCTCACCATCCAGGACGCCTCGCTCAGACTAGCCGCGAGGGATTTGAAACCATCTCCCGGTAACACCTCTTCTAATGGCTCGCACTGTCCGCTTGGGAACTATGTAAGGAGATCTGCTAGGGCTTGGCACTTGATGGCCCGTGGCGTGATGCATGTGATCTCAAATTCTACCAAGGCCAAGAGCCATCTCGCGATCCTCCCAGATAGAGCTGGTCGCGATAGTAAGTATCTCACAGGGTTGCTCTTGGTAATGAGCTGTATGGGAAATGACAGGAAGTAGTGCCGCAGCTTCTGTGCTGTGACCACAAGGGCCAAACAATGTCGCTCCACTGGGGTGTACCTCTCCTCTGCTCCTTGGATCTTCCGGCTTATGTAGTACACCGGTCGCTCCACCCCTTCTATTTCTTGAACAAAGAGTGCCCTGATAGACTTTGGTGTTGATGTTAGGTACAGGATGAGAGGCTTCCCTGGTTGTGGTGCAATCATGGTTTGAGGCGAGGCCAAGGCAGCCTTGACGTTGTTGAAGGCCTTCTCATGCTCATCATTCCACTTGAATACTGCATTGCCCTTCAGCAGATCACTGAATGGCGCGGTTATCTCCGCTAGCACTGGTCTGAACCTCCACAAGTAAGAGACCTTTCCAAGGAAACGCTTCATGGCCTGTTGTGAGTGCGGTGCGGGCATCACCGTGATGGACCTTATCTTTGTCTCATTCACGTCGATGTCGTGCCTATGCACTAAGAACCCCAAAAATTTCCCTGCTGTGACACCAAAGGCGCATTTCAGCAGGTTCATCTTCATGTTGAACTCTATGCACCTCTCGAACACTTCTTCTAGGTGTTTCAAATGGTCACAGCTCTCCCTCGACTTGACCACTAAATCGTCCACATAGTCTTCTACTATGTGATGCAATAGGTCGTGAAAAATTGCAGTCATGACGCACTGGTAAGTGGCGCCTGCATTTTTCAAACCAAAACGCATCACCACATAGTAGAAATTCCCGAGCGGCATGCGAAAGGTAGTCTTCTCTGCATCTTTCGGGGCCATTTTTATCTTGTTGTACCCACTAAAGCCATCCATAAACAAGAACATTTGGTGACCTGAGGTAGCGTCGACCAATGTATCTACGTGCGGCAGTGGGAACTCATCTTTAGAGCACGCCTTGTTAAGGTCGTGGAAGTCCACGCAGACCCTAATCTGCCCATTTTTCTTCTTCACTGGTACTATGTTGGCCAGCCATGAGGGATATTGAATCGACCGAATGAAACCGGCCTTCCTCAGCTTCTCGACTTCTTCCTTGATCTTCTCTTCCAACTCGAGATTGTACTTCCGCTGCCCCTGCTTCACAGGTTTAAAGTTGGGGAAAATGTCTAAGTGGTGCGAAACTAAGCCTTCATCCAGCCCGAGCATTTCCTCATAGTGCCACGCGAAGACATCCGCATACTTCCGCAACAGTTCAACCAACTTCTCTCGGGTTTCTCCCTCCAGCGCCTTGCTTATGAACAAAGGTCGCGGGGTTCCTTCGTCTTCTCTCAGGTTTATCTCCTCCAAGGCCTCCTGCTGTGGCCTAGGACCGTCCTACATGCAATCCGGAGCTGGTTCTGGCTTATTCACTAAGTCTGGCTTGACTTCTGTTGTTTCCACAGTGTGGGAGCTACCGACCCCGTGAGGGACCATTACCCCCGCGCACAGTCATAAGCAGTACACCGTCTTGCCACCCTCTTGGACCTTAATAACTTTTCTTGGGACTATTGACGCCACTCTCGCGGTGGGCCGCTTGCTCGCGGCCCCCTCTTCCCTGTTCATGATGTTCACACACCTTGGGACCTTGATGCCTATGGGTTTAGCTGACACCATCTCCACTTCTTCCTCCATCTCGGATAAGTAGACCGCATCGTGCATGTGCGCCTCATCCGTGTCGAAAGGCTTTTCTGACGCGACTACCGTGACTTTCTTTCCTGCCCAAATTCCCTTCATGCAATGATGATAACTCGACGGGACTACAGCATATTTGTGCATCCAACTCCTTCCCAGGATGATATGGTAGTTCGTCTGTGCATCGATAATGTGGAACTTCGTCGCGGCACGGATGGCGCCTACCGCGAGGTCCACCACTATGTAGCCCAAGGATTCCGTCTTGTCTCCTCCGAATCCAGTGATCACCACAGAGGACTTTACAATTCGATTTTCTGGTATTCCAAGCTTTTTGAAGGTAGCGAGTGGCATGATGTTTATGGACGCCCCTCTGTCTAGGAAGGCACATTTCAGCTCGACCCATTTGACATGGACCATCACATAGAGTGGCCTGTTGTGGGAGAACGTGACGCGACGGTCAGCGTCGGAGAAAGTGATAGAATTAGCTCATTCTCGGATGGTTCGCGGCACTGAGCCATCCATAGCTATGCATGCCTGTTGGTGCGCTTCCGCAATGTTCACAATGGACTTGGTGATTTCTGTTCTAGCCACGGCTGTGAAGCCTAGCGCGTCATAGAATGCCTTGAACTTGGTACTCCCTTGCAACACCTTGACTGCAGTGTCAGGGTCAGGAGTGACCCTTGGCTGCTCGTGAGACGCAATTTCATCCAAGTGATCATAATAGGAAGTCATGCAAACCTCCTCGTCTGTGTACTCGTCCTCTTCAGCAAAGAACTTGTAACAGGCAGCCATATGGACAGTACGCTCGTGTTCAGGATAAGGATGTTCGCGCACGTCGTTAGGGCGGCCAGTCCCAACCCTCAGCTGATTGGCTTCCAGCTTTCTCTTGAAGATTCTCTTTAGAGTCCAACAATCACTTGTTGGGTGTTTCATGTGTCTGTGGTAAACACAGTACCTCGGACTCTCGCAATCCTGCCGCGAGGGTTCACGATCAACATCAGGCAACTTGAGTATGCCATCAGTGACCCATTGTTCCACCAACGCCTTCACTTCTTCCACACTGCATGGATATTCTGGGACTTCAGCTGGTTCTCTATCTCTTCGCTTCTTGTTGTTAGTAATTTATTTTAATCAACAGGTATCTGTAATCTTAACGTGGGGAGATAAATAAGTATTTAATATCATGGAG
>JAOTQK010044052.1:0-16879 GCA_025642025.1 Rhododendron ferrugineum | reverse complement strand
GACCGCATTTGCAAGTATCCAAACAGTGTCATAGGCATAGAGACCATATGTGTTCAACCCAAAAGGGCCATTACCCGTTAGGTCATTTGTCAAATTCTTCCACCTAGAAAGAAAATTCCTTCTCATTTCAGAATCTGGGGTGTACATACGCATCGTGATTAACCCTTGGATATTTTCCACTGTTCCTGAAGGGAGTGCCGAATAAGTGTCAAGGACAGAAGAGAGCCAATTTGTAGCTATCCGAACATACTCACTTCCCATCATCCCAAGATGATGTGCCACAGCAACTACATCTATTCCCCCAGTGGGATAAGTGTGAACAATCAGAATCCTGGATTCAGCTAAGGCCACCTTAACCATTACATCCATGATGTCACTTCGGCTGGCTTGAGGGTTCATTGGTGCTTTGTAAGAGATTCGACAGCGTTTTGTTGCAAGTTCCTCGCGTGGGAAAGTCTCTGTCATCTCTATTGCCCGAGTTAGTCAGTCAGCTCCTGGTCTGTCACCTCCATGTGCATCTAGGCTGCACGTGAGGGGGAGTGTTAGACTTGTCCCACATCGCTCATCTAAGCCACCCAAGCTTGGTTAATAAATTCTAGAGCCTACTTCACCTATTGCCAATTGATTTTAGGTTAGAACCCTCCAAGAAATTTAACATGGGATCAGAGTTAGGCCTTGGATGGCCTCACCTCGCGTGGGAAAGTCTCTGTCACCTCTATCGCCCGAGTCAGTCAGTCTGTCAGCTCTTGGTCTGTTACCTTCACGTGCATCCGGGTTGCACGTGAGGGGGAGTGTTAGACTTGTCCCACATTGCCCGTCTAAGCCACCCAAGCTTGGTTAATAAATTCTAGAGGTTACTCCACCTATAGCCAACTGGTTTTAGGTTGGAACCCTTCAAGAAATCTAACAGGTTCGCTAATGCAGATATTCCGCTCCTCCCATAATCATCATCGGTGTAGATTGCTATTAGTTCTCTCCATTCGTAGTACTCGACAATGTCTGCAATGGCAGCCATTTGGTACCGATCATCCTCGTTGTTCTCACGAAGAACGGATACTGAAGCGAAGACAAGGTGGGGTCCGATGCTGCAAAGGATAGGAAAGGGACTTGGAGCTCGTTTGCAATATGTGAAATGACATGAGCTGCGACAGAAGATTGATTGCCGATAATGGCCACAGTATCTGTCTCCATGAACTGCAAAGCTGTTTTAAGTAAAGCAATCAAAGATTATAGTAAAAGATGAGGATCACAATTGAGATTATAAGAGCATCTCCGATTGTTCCCCAGTCAAATGGCTTTCTGAGGCTATATTTTAGACCTGAATTGTGACAATTCTTGATAAAGCAATTAGAATTTGTCAAGACTCATATTTTTCTCGCAAAATCCTAAATGAAATGCTATATGTGGATCCCATCATAAGAGACAAAGGGGTTGCCAAATTTCGTCTATATCTAACCCTTCTGCCAATTGTGAAGAAAGGTATAGCAATGCTAGAATAGCCATTGGAGGAAGGAAAGTTGATGGTGTTTTAGTTGATATATGTGAGGAGAATGATCTGTCTAAAAATCCGTGAAAACATGTGCTTTAGTCCATTTAGTTTAGCGGAAACGCCCCCCTTATGTTGGAACAAATAGTCCGGGGACTACCAATACGAGGACTGTTAATCCTGTCTAATTTAATCCGCGAATCAAACGACACCTAAGAGTCTGAGACTGCTTTTTGACGATAAATGTAAAAAGCTTAAATAAAAATAATAATAAGAAGGTAAAAGTGAGCATGCTAGATTTCTTTCTTTGATTATCTATCATTGTCCTTCCCTTACCCAATTCCCTCCACAATCCTTGATCCAAAAGTATCTAAGTGAGGAAACATGAAAATCAACAAACAAGAAATGTGCAAGTGTTGTTGTATACCTTCAATAATGCCCAGAAACCCACTACAATTGGCATCAAGCATAGTGGTCTGTCGTTTTCGTACCAAAAATATAATTTATAAAACAGGGAATTAACTAATATTCCGAAGAATAGCGGTCAAGTCCGAGATCGTCCACGGAGAGTAAAAAGCTAAGTTACGGTACTTTCAATTAATTTCTAATTTAACTCGAAAACTAAAGAGAAGTTGGTTGATTTGGATTTGATTATACTAAAATTAAACTAGAAAGCAGATTAAAGGTGTTGTAAACTAATGAGAGAAGGGACTAGGGTTTCCAATTCAGTCTCCCCTTGTAACGCAATTGTTTCAAAACCTAGGGTTCACATTCAACGTTCAACCAGACCACCGTAGGGTAGCAATTCCTATCGATAATCCCCAAAGAGATAATCAAGATTCGAACTCCGTATAGGCTATCTCAACACGGCACGGATCGTCTCACTGGATTTAACCAACGGCACGACCCGTCTCACGTCGTATAGTCTATCTCAAAGCCTATCCTGAAATATTATAAACCATTGCATGACAGTGCTTGAAATCATGGATACAAACACATTCGAATATTGGAAAAATATAAACTTTCATAAAAAGTTATGAAACGATCAAGTCATACAATCGAGTTGAATATAAAACCCTAGAAATCTAACAACTACGCTACTTGGAGAGACCTCCTTATTACCCTAGCCAAGGGATTTAGCCACTCATGGAGTTAGAACAAATAATCATGCAAGTATAAAGCTCCATTAGTAACTTAAAGCTTTCGAACGAAAAGCAAAAGAATAAAACCCAAAGCTCGGTCACGATCTGCGTCGGAGTGGCGTAGCTCTTTGCTTGTGCGTGAAAAAGGATCCTGATGGCAGCCACGGTTCTCCGTTTATACGTGAGAAAAAGATATGCTGATGGCCACACCGTTCTCTGTTTTTGCATTCGGAATGAGATCCTGATGGCCGCCCCCTTCCGTTTCTTTCCTGTAAAAGTGACGCCCGAGAAAAAGGGTAAAAAAGAAGCCTTTCACTAAACCCTTGCTGCCTTTCTTATTTGTTGTTGTAAACCTCTTCCACCCGTAAAGGGATTTACTGGGCCGTCATATATGCATGGCAACACGTGCAAACAAAGGTTTGCTGGCCCATTTGTTTCTTTTAATTCAAATACCCAAATGGCCTTTCACTAGCAACACGTGGAAATTATTCCATCTCATTATTATGTTCCAAATATCCATCATGTAGGAATTTGATTAGGTGCTTCTCTCCTTCGTTCATCTAAACTTGGTCCCATCTCTTGATTAATTTGATCGGCACCGTATAAAATTCTCAATTTAGCTCCGATTGTTATCCAACGGCTCTGTGAAAACTGAAACAATGAAAACGAAAATCAAACTCCAAATAATATAATAAATGGACATAACAAGAGTAAATTAGGGGGCGTAAATGGGCACATTTACGCACCTATCAGAGGTACCCAGCAGCCCTTGACAATATTGGAGAATCTCAGCCCTAATTTCCCCAGGAGTTTCAAGAATGTGACGTTCAATATTCTGAAGGCTCAAAATGGTATTCCGAGCTCTATGTACACACAGCTTTTGGTGGAAAAATTTAGTATTTTGGTCACCCAATGCTAGGCATTTCACCCTAGACCTTTGCTTCATAAAAGATTCTTCAGCAGCCCTCAACTCCACATATTTACAAACCAAATCCTTTTCTTGAGTACACAAAGCCTCATTAGAAGGGGAAGCAAACAATCTTTCTTGCAAACTACTCAGTTCCGCCTTGGCTTCCATAACCCTTTTACTAATATTAGAGTTACATTTTAGATTCATCTGTTTCAGCACACACTTCAATCTTTTCAATTTCGCAGACAACACAAACATAGGCCTCCCTTCCAAAAGCTCATTCCATGAACTAGTCAAAGTCTGGCCAAATTCAGGGTGTTGGAGCCAAAAATTAAAAAACTTAAAGCGTTTTCGTCGTCCATTAGGGGGAACCATAGCTTAATCTTTCTTTAATTTTGCTTCGGCCTTCTTCACAATTGAGTGCTTTCTTCCGAAATACGTAACTCTCTCTCCCTCTCTGTTTTTTTTTTGTTTCCCTCTTTTCCTCCCCTTTTTCCTTCTGTACGTGCTCTATATATAAAGAGGAAAAGTTGTTTTCCCCAAGTAACCCACGTTGGGCGTTTGGAGCAGAAAACCAACTCCCACGTAGAATGTGGGTAGTTCCCAGCAAACCAAAACTTGCTCTATGCATGCTTGACAGGTGTTATGAATAAGTGAATAACCACCAGGACTTTGGAATTTTGTATTATTTTATTTTTTTCATAGATGAGAATGTATATTTGCATTCCCTTTTGCATTGCTTCAGTATACTCGTGGCATTTTTGCTATGAATTGGAAACAAAGTTTTTAAATCCTTTTTTTTTTTTTTGCAAAGTAAAAATTTTCCACCACAAATTTTTTTTTTTGTGATAGTCAAAATTTATGGTTCAACAGATACAAAAGCAACAGTGGACCAAAAGTTTCGACCGACCATCCCAATAGCATGAGCCTTCATGAATTACTGGAAGCCCACTTGTCTGGCATTCGAGAAAGTCTGATCATGAACCTTCAATTTTGCACTATCCTGGAGCATTAGATCAATGCAATGCGCAGCACATGGAGTCCAATGCAACCTCTTTCTTTTCTCCATAAGCCTCGACCCAGTAGACACATACTAGTTTGTGGCATTATCAGTGATGACCTGGACAACGTTTTCTTCCCCAACTTCATCTATAATATATACCATCAACATAGTTGGACATCCTCAAATCAGCATTTTAATGGTATCAGATGCATCAACTGATTTAAAAAACCATGTTCTAGCAGGGCTATTCACGAGAAAATCGATAAGAACTCTACTCTTTCCATCTGTCCACCCATCTGACATAATTGAGCACCCATACTCTTTCCATGCTTTCTTGTGTTCCTCCATCACATCAACATTATTAATATCTTCCACCTCCGCTTTAGAAATTAATCCAGGTCCGCAATTCATGCATATTTAGAAGGTGGCCGGTTCAGAACCTGGTCCAAAATAAGCTATTCTATTGATTGCTCACTGTACTGAATCTGAATGGAAGTACTCTCAAAAACTTTAACCGCCCAATCTTTTCGCATATTTCATATCTCTCGTCTGGTTTCCACTTCAAGTTTAAACTGGCTTGTCGCACTTCAGCAGTAGTGAACTTATCCGTTGGTTGGACCCCTCGGTTTGCGTGGTTGTGTAGGCACTCCCGCTCCTTCGACCACCACCAGAAAACTTCAACAGAATCCCAAGTCCACGCTCCCGGACCCAACCCAATCTCATAAAACATCTCGTTTTGTGCGGCTTTTTGATCGTGTAAACTTTTTAAAGCTTGCTCGCACTCCAACCTTAGGTCATTAGGAACCTTTGTACACGGTTTCATGTCTTTGTGATTCCAGCGAGATGATTTTTTAAGCAACTTACAGTACCACTGCACTTTTGATCACATAACAAGCACCGAAAAAACATATCTCCATCAACTTCCTTGATATACTTCCACGCAAAAACGACGGACGGACACAGGATCTCGACTTTGGGGGCAAATTTATTTAGGGAAAAAAAATCTCAGGGAGGCGAATCTATATAATGTTACGGTTTTCAGAGAAAAGTCCACTATAATAATAGAAGTTTTTTTAAAAACTTTGAGGGACCGTCTGCCGGCTGTGTCCCCCCTCGGTCCATCCTTGACACAAAATCCTTTCTTTGGCTCTTGGAGTCACCACCCATTCAGTAAAACAACAACAAAAACAGAGAACAATAATAAACGAGAAAATTATGAAGAAAAAAAAAGAATAGCCATACCATTTAAAAAAAAGAAAAAGAAAAGAAACAGAGTACACCTAAACCTACAGAAACAAAGAGGATACCAGATTACCAGAGAAGGAACAGGACCAGGGACACTCCTCTCCTTTCTCATAAGCTCATACATATTTGGGCCAAGCATGAGACAAAGACAGAAGTAAAATTCATCAAGCTCAAACTGGTAAACCGCGCAGGGTTCCTACTTTTCAATTCCTAGAGGTAAGAAGGTATTATTTGGACCATGGGCTTGCGGAGCATTTTAACAAAAGAAACAAAAACCATAAAAGAAGATAAAACAAAAAACCAAAGAAGGAGATAATCTTTTCTCATCTCCTTTTATCTTTTCCATTCCATGTACAAAAGCTCTCCAAACATTCACGATTCACACATGGGCCAATGGAACTGATAAGAAAGTCCAGTGGTTGATCCAGCCTCGAGTCATTTCCTGCATACAAGTTCCGCCATACAGAAAATGTCCGACAACTTCCACGGACCAAAATCATGATCCCATGTCAGTCCCAAAGCCCCATCACCCCATCATGAGGAAACACAATCTTTTGAAGCCAAACTCTAGGCAGAATTGGATTTCTTTGATCAAAAAACAAAACAAGGCACAAGTTTTGCCACCACAAGCAAGCATGTGACATCTTAATTTCATAACATCAGAAAATTATGGTGCATAAACAGATAATCTAAAACTTTCAAACGTTCGCAACTTGCAGATCATAAAGTAGGGGTTTTACTAGTTACAAATTAATGAAGATGAGGTAGTTTCACATCCATACAAATTCTTCCGACAATAACTAAAATAAGTAGTTCATGGCACATCAAAGTCAGAATGCATCATATGCGAGTTGGAGTAGCACTTCATTGCCCACAATGTCATCAATTCTGGCGGCCAAAAGGGCAATGTGGCCTGGAAACACCTTTTCATACAGCAACATCAGATCAAATTTTGTGTTGAATATTCCATACTTCTTCTACAAATTATAAAGAGCATTAGTTAGTAAATATAGATTGAATATTAATGTGCAATTGCAACACGAATACAAGATTATGATTCTTACCCTCTCGTTCTCATGTTGGCTAATCATTCTCAAAAAATGATGAAGTGTTTGCCGCATAAAATCCAAGCAAGCTGCAACATGTTTATCTCCTTCGGTTGCTCTTTCCTTTTCCTCCAGTGGCTTAACCTTGTATGTTCTCTTGTCAATATCATCTTGTTTTTTCAGAAGTTTCAAAATTCCATAGCTACTCATCTTGGCCCACCAATCTGATCCAATCACTGGAATTATGGTGGCATCACACAAGGGGATGAAACGTTTGTCTTCAAAATAAGCATGCAAATTGCATATGAAGTTGTATCGAATATCATTACCCCAAAAGAATGGCAAGTCAAATATATTCCTGTCAAAGAAGAAAATCAATAATTAAACACCGGAAATGCTTCAATACACACCTAATAAAAATACACACTATATGCACCCAACAAAAGGTTCAAATCGGGCCACACCAACAAATGTGATCTGAAGAACCGGTCGTCCTATAAGTCATCTTATTTAACCACTAACTTTCATAAGTTGGACCATGAAGTTCATAAAATAATTCATAACCAAATTTCACAAGCCACGACAAACTCGTAAGTAAGCCACAAATGGTCATAAGAAAGTCACAAACACTCATAAGAAAAACAAACGTACCACAAAATTCTCGTAAATAGCAATTCATAAGTATTACAGTTGTGGCTAGCCACATGGTCTCGTAATATGTGCCACAAGCAATCATAATTAAGGTCACAAGTATTCATAACACTAGGTGATAAGTGCTTCAACACAAATTCTCATAATACGCACCACTAATGCCCGTAGCAATATGCCAATAGAAGTCTGTATGTTTTATCTTTAACACCAGAAAATATGGTTCAAAATTTTAGACCGATATTAAAACTCATGATGTATAGTCGTATACCATAACCAATAATTTAAGCTCGATCAATTCCAAAATCGATTATTTTCTTTTTTGCAATTGATTCCAAAATTGATTGGCTCATATCAGACACATCAATAAGCGGTTTGACAATCGAAGGTTGTCAAGTTTGGGATGAATACACATTGAATTTTTTTCGATAGCCAATTCACAAGAATCAAATATGTGATTGTGTTCATCTAGCAGATAATTAAAACTATATTTTGCATTGAAGAATCTAGTGTAATCAAATTTAGTGTGATCAAACAATCATTTCATAAAATGATTTTACCAGGAAAATCAATTCTGATTTTTTTTTTTTGGGTCAAACGATAACAATTCCGTTAATAACACCACGATAACATCACAGATCAAACAAAAGAACTCCCGTCTGAACAAAGGAGATCACATAACCATCTACGGGGAACCGATATCCAATCAATTTACTTACACCAAATTTCCATTATCCAGGCGCAATAAGACCTGTGCCATCTCTATAGTTGAGAGCGCCTCTAAACGTCGACCATCACTAATATCAACTTCATGATTGATATTCTTGATAAATGATGCCAAATCAACCCAGTCCTGTGTGATTTTGTCGTCTGCCTCTACACAACATATAAAATTCAAGAGAAGGTTATAAAGTTATACAAATAAAATATATCCATATAAATGTGTTCTGGCATATAAAGAATGATCAACTGTAACTTGGCTAATGCCGCCTATCTTAACCTAAGCTTGAGACTAACTATAATCCAGAACTAGTATAAATTAATAACAACACGAGAAATAACTAAACACGATAAAATAAAAAATAAATATTTATACTTACGGCGTAAATTGAAGCGATTAACTGAGAACATAAGATGTCGATTAACATTGGGGTCCACCTTCAAGCTAATAGAATCCAGACTAAACGAACATCTCAAGTTACTTGGATTCTCCTGCTGGAGGCTACCAACTACTTCAACAAGATCCCTGCAACAAAATATAAAGCTTTGACGCAATAATAAATAAACAGTGATACCGGAAAGTTAATATTAAAACCTATACCTTATCAATTTCTTATAGGCCCCCGACACTGTAACTTTAGAATCACCCAGTTGAAGATAAAATAATTCCTTCCTGTCAGCCAAAATTTTCCTCAAATCAACGCCATCTTTTTTGATGGCTACGAAGTGAAAGCCTGGCTGATCTTCACTTGTGAAGATTGGGAGAGGACAGCCAACGCGAGGGTCCCTATGTCTCATTATGGAACCATAGAACCTTGTGGCATCCTCCTTCACCGTGAAACTATGAATTTCACACGCTTCTGGATCTATTGAAAATTCTTCAGGCTACAAGCAAACATATTTACAACTTAATCAAAAAAATAACCATTTTTCTCATTCTAGTATTGTGCAAAAAACTACAGATAACCAGATAAAGGAATATGTACGAAATTCAAGAAAATAAATTTTTTGAAAAAAGCACAATACCACAAATTTTTTGAAGTCGAAGTCACCAGCCATTGTGACCCTGGTGAAGACCATTCAAAAAGAACATACTTAATTAATACTGTAAATGCTGTAAATGCTTTATCTGTGCGTAAAACCTTGAGCAAGTAGCAAAAGAGACTAACTTTTCAGCTGAAATCTTATCGTAGCCACCACCCAAAAGGATCGCAACTTTTCAGCTAAAGGGATTAAGAATCTGCAATGTGCAAAGAAACATTCATGAGTTAATCAAAGCCAAAGATGATAAGAATAGCAGCCACCACCAAAGAGGAATTCTTGAATAAATTTAACAGAGAGGATAAAAGAAACAACTGAGAAGTGAATTCAAAAACCAAAGTCAAGACATTAACAATAGCTGAAGGCAACAAGCTTTAAAGGCCAAGAGACCACAATAGCTGTAGGTAATATCATAACTAATGTCCAAGAAAATCCATCACAATGAGACAAAAATAGATCCTCAGAACTCAGGCAGTAAAAATTAGGGAAAATTATGGAATATCACATAATAATGCTCCCCGACTAAAAGGAATATGCACTCAGGCCAAGGAGATTGTGTCTCAAAACTCAATAGACCTTTCCACAAGAAATTTCAGGACAAAGTTGTCCTTCTAAGTGGAATCCTATACACTCTCTAGATTTGAAAGCATGTGGCAAAAGCATCACTCTTTTAACAAATACCAACAATTTCACAGATCCATGTACCATAAAATCTTTTCGAAAAACACACAGAGAGTTCAAGGAAGCAACCAGTCCTTCAAATTAACCACAATAAATCAAGCACTGTAAAACCAAATGACGTTGGACTCGTGCCATGTGTGAAAACCAAAAAGAAGTAAACAGTCCTTTGAACCACAATTATTCCAATTTCTTTGTCCTCATGAGTGTTTGAGGTTAGATACATGAAGTCTCAGGGACAATAAATAATCAAGCTACTCAAGCTCGACTAGTTCAACTCGTCAAAAGTTCGTTTGAGGTATGCTTGTTCCAAAAGCAAACCAAGCTTGAATGTGTGCTCAAAGCTAATTAAGCTTCCAAACCAAGTTTGAACAATCTACCATTTGACTCGATAAGCTTATAGTGTTCAAAAAAAATCAAGCTACCGGAGCTCGGCGGGTTGGGCTCTCCCAACTGACAAATCGAGCTTGGACACCTTCCTAAAACTCGTTTTTAGTCAAACTCGAAGCTACAACTCAGCTCATTCGACTCATTTAATAGTCCCCCTATCCTAGTCACCCTATCCTATTCTGCACATACCACATTATTACTGAACCGAAACCCAAGGGTCCTAAACTCTGGGGTAACATCAAGGGGCAGTGAGGTGTAGAATTTCACCACGGACCCAGCTCCTCCAGTCTAGGTTTTGCACTACAGAGCACAACACACAATCTCGGCTGTCTATCTCCACAATTAGTGGTTCAGATTTACTAAAAGTAACTTACCGGTAAGAAAAGTATCTTACTAGTAAAATACTCTAAACAAATTTGCATCATTGATTACCATCATAAACAGCTAAGACTGCGTACTTTCCTTTCACCATAGCTCACTCTTTGAGATTCAAACCTTAAACTTTTCCCTTTCATTTGAAAATCGCATGTTCAGGCCAGGGCCGACTTTGATTTTTCAGGGGCTCATTACAAAGTTTATAAATGGGGCCTTCTATATACTTCCCAAACAAAATATTACTGTAGAAAAGACAAGACCAACTTTAAAGAGAAAATATTGCAAGTATTCACAAATATAAGTGCAAAAAGTTCGATAATTAATCTATTTGCAATTTTAGTGGCAAAATTAGTATAACCGACAATGTCTTAAAATTACATCTTTATTTTTTTTTTGGCAATTTTATAGTGAGCATATAACACAAGAGCATAAAATATTTGGGGCCCTAAAAGTTTGTAAAATCAAGGAGACCGACACTGCCGAATCATCAGCTCATGCTCAGACCTGGCCCTGGCTCAGGCCACTTGAGTTGGCCCAAAGTGATTTTATTCCAATTATTTCATGGATTTAACGTCGCACGATACCCTACGAAACATGAAGTCGAGCTATTATTGTGGAGCGGGAGACATCTAGAAAGGGAGATCAAGTATCATTCGTTCGATCTCATTTTTGATAACTCCAGGTGTCTGGATCAACTTACGAGCACTTCAATTAATCTTAAGACCCAATCCCACCACTTACTGGTGAGGAGCAAAGCTCCACAATAATAGCTCGTGGTTGATTTCATTTTAAAAAACTCAGGTGTCTTGGATCAACTAACGAACACCTCGACTAATTCTTAGACTCGATCCCACCACTTACTGGCGAGGAGCAAAACACCATATGGACTAGGTCCGAAAGAGTTGATACCAGCTGAGAGATTTTGAACCGGAATCTTAGAAGTGTTCAAACCCCTGGCTTTGTTTGGTTGGAGAGGGAAGGAGAGAGAAAATGACAAAATAAAGGTATAACAGATTACTGTGTGGGGGAGTGATTTTGAGACAAGAGAGAATCATTTATTCCATTAGAGAATCCTATATTTTGGGAGAGAAACGAGAGAACACCTGAAATAATTGCAATGGATCGAGTTATCCCCAAAAGATAGGGTTTTGAAATGGTTTGTCGGTGGTTGTCCGAGGGAGACTGTGCATAGGGATTTTATGGTTTGTAGGTTTGGATTCCACTAAAACTGTGTGCCGTTTTTTACCCCCAAAAAAACTGTGTGCCGTTTGTCATCTGGTGGGAAAAAATTTCAGTGCAGAGCGGGTACTACGTGGTGCCCACTGGCACATCTGAACCGTCCATTTTATTTTTGAACGGCTCAAATTTGGAGAGAGAAAATGAGAGAGAAAGTGTTGGGGTGAGAGGAGAGAGAAGGTTTTAATCCGAGCAGTCCAAAAGTGTATCGGACGGCTCGGATGTGCTAAACGGGTGCCACGTGGGCAATACCCGCACGGCACTGAAAAATTCCTCCATTTGGTGGCGTCCAAAACACAGTCCTATGTAAGGAAAAAAAATTCAGTGCCGAGCGGGTACTACGTGGTGCACGCTCGCGCATCCGAGTCGTCCATTGTGTGTTTGAACGGCTCAGATTTGGAGAGAGAAAAAAAGGAGAGAGAAAGTGTTGGGGTGAAAGGAGAGAGAGAGTTTCAATCCGAGCCGTCCAAAAGTGTATCGGATGACTCGGATGCACCGAACGGAGACCACGTAGGATACACCCGCTCGGCACTGAAAAATCACTCCCTTTGTAACCAAACATGTAAAGTATGTTCCTTTGTACGTACGGTACTTCTAGTAAGGAATTCCGCGCGATTTTTGTGTACAGACTTCTAATCTTGACCGTCTGATTTCATCCGACGGCCGAGAGTTGAAGTTCGCACATTGATCCCTTAATAAGAAGGGGACTCATTTAACAAATCATGAAAAATATAAGAGCATCCACAGTGGTATAATCAAAACTAAAATGTTGCTAAGGTTAGTAACATTTGCTCAAAAAAGAGCTCACAGTGGAATAATCAAACTTAGCAACTTCTTAGCAACTCATCAAATTTTGGCACTTGGATAATCAAAATTAACAACTTTTTGCATAATCAAATTTAGTTGTCCCCACATTTTCTCAATCAAGTACACCATCATTACACAAAAATCTTGTTTCTCTTCCATTTTCAACATATTTCTAAGAAATATACTTTTAAAAAAAGTTTTTTTTTTTTTTTTTTTTGCAAAAACTGTTTTTTTTTTTTTTTTTGCAAAAACAGTTTTTTTATTAAAACTTTTTTTTCATAAACTGTTCTTTTAAAAAAAAAAACTTTTTTTCAAAAACTATTTTTTATTCGAAAACTGTTTTTTTTGTTTTGACTTTTTCCCGAATTTTTTTTTAAATCAAAGTTTTCAAAAAACTATTTTCTCTTTTTCTAATAACCTATTTTTATTAATTTGAAACCTATTTTTAAAAAATTGTTTTCTATGTTCACAATTTTTAGATTTTTATAAATTGAAAATGTAATGTGGCAAGTTTTGGCTATTTAAATTTGATTGTACCATTGTGAATTTCTACATTGCTAACCTTACCAACCCCTTAAATGCATAATCAAAAGATGATGCGGCAACTTTTGATTATTGACTTTTGGCTATTCCACTGTGGATGCTCTAAGTGCTATCATCCTAGGCTTAAAACCAGGGGCCCTTAAATTTTATTTGCATAGAAAAATAACCTCAGTTAAAAAAAAAACACGGTTGAATGAATTAGATGTACCATTTATTGAAAATGAGATCGTAAGAAAGATTAATTATCCTAACTACCATAATTACTACTTTACTACATGCTATAAACGCAAGAGGAGAGATAGTTTTATGTGTTACTTCTAAGTTTAATAATAACTAATTTTTTGAAATTTTAGCTAGTTGAGTATAAGTAATTCTAATTTTACACATATACTCCGTATCTATCATTTTTTTTTAAAACCTTGTAAGAGTAGTAAAGGAGCTCCATAGCGTGAAGTTCGCTTTTGAGCCGCAAAATTTCATGAATGACCCATGCTCAGTGGCGGAGCCACCTGGTAGGGGAGGGGCATGTGCCACCCTCGGTTTCAAAAATATCGCCAAAAAAAAAAAAAAAATATTTGCAACGCATAATGTTAAATATGAAACAACTGAGATGATTTCCTGAAAACTACGCTAGTGCAGTTGGCTAAAGGCCTTGTTTGTTGACCTCGGCCACAGGAGTTCGAGTCTCCCAGTGGCACTTTCCCTTTTGTATTTTGGGAACCCCTCTCTCTCTCTCTCTCTCTCGGGAAAAAAAAAGTAAGTCTCTCCCTCTCTCTCTCATGTTTTGTAACTTTTTAGTTTTTACTAATTGGAGAGGCACGTGAGCATTTGTACATTAATTTTTTTTCCTTGAATTTAGCACAATTTTTCTTTATCATAAGAGAGTTGGAGCAAGCCCAGATTTCACACAAAAAAAATTTACAACAAAATCTAATTATATGACTTTCTACATAATTTTCTTTATCATATTTTTTCGCGCAACAAGATTTTGAATTTTCAAGGTTCGGGAATCTAATAGTTCGTTTGGTTTAGATTTTGAGAGAGATTTTTTGGGTAGTAAGTGGAGATAGATAGAAAAAAATGAGATTAATAATTGAAAGAAAAACTTATGGAAGACCGTGCACAAAGAGAAAAAAGTGAGGTTTGAGACCCGAAACAAACACATTCTGAAAATATTTAAATGTTTAAATAACACCCAATACAAAATACAATACTTAGGTGTTCTCAACAAACAAAAAAACTACAACTAATATTAATATTAATATTAATTTTTTTTTTTTTAAATCCCAAAACCGCGCGAGGCCTTGGCCCCCACATGCCCACACTTAAATCCGTCTCTGAGAAAGGGGTTGAAGAACTTGAGGTTATTTATTTATTTCTATCTAGCAAATGCTTCTTTTCAGATTGAAGACATGGTATCCAAGCTACCAAACATCAGGCAGCTCGGGTTTTACGGTGGACTGTGGATCTTTGAGCTTTAGCCAACAATCTAAACTGAAACCAAGAACATCTACAAGCAGCATATACATTGTAAAAAACAAAACTCGTCCTACACTAGAAACTGCACACATTGTCCTACACTAAAACTGCACACATTGTCCATCGGGCAGCGCTTGCAAGTAATTTGCATTTTCAGATGAAAATCATAATTATTGTTATCTCTATTTTCCTCTGGAAAGGGTTCTTCTCACCACACTCCTCTTTTTTATTGAGAACCAAATCAGCCCACTGGATAGTGGATACCATTGTCCATCTGGACCATCTCCTCTGTGCAAAGGCTGTGGGTGGATCATCTTGTGATTCCAAACTCGAATTCTTAGGTTGTATGGTATCATCGAAAATCAAACACTGCAGCAATTCCTCCACAGGCTATTCTTATCACCAACGGAGTAACTGGAACAAACGAGAGCGCATACACTTGGTTGTAGAAAATCAGATCTGCAAGTCTTTTGAGAAGTTGAAATCGTACTGGCACTGTTGCTGAGGTTGAGGTGGAGCACTTATCAGAATTGAACAAGCGAGAAGAGGCATGCATAAGAGAGGCCATATCATCAAAAGGGACTGACTACCTCCTTCCACTCTTTGAATGCATCTCTCACCAAGGTCTCGGCTTCAGCCTGAATAAAAGAGAGAAAACATGAAAACTATAAGGGAATTACAATGGCCGGGAAAGAAGATTAGGAAAAGAATGAAAAAACGAAAACAATTCCAGTGATTAAAGAAGATGCCTTGTCAGTTTCAGGCAGCATATAAAGAGGAGCATATTGGCCTTCTGAAAATAGTCCGATTACTTGTCCCAAGAGGTTGAAAAGGAGTTCTAGGAGGACGGTAAAAGAACAACCAAGGATCAGGTACCCATCTCTGAGCATCGTCTATAGTAACTTCCGGCTCAGTTGGTTATGGAAATAAAGGATCAGCCAATCTCTTGAGAAGTTGAAATCTCATGGCCATTTGAAGTTTCTGCCTTGGCTGAATTGGAGAAGAGAAATTTATTGGACAAGCGTGATGATGCAGTCACGAGAGAGGAGGCCTCGTCCTCTAAACAAACTACCTCCCTCCCCTACTTATATGTAGATTTTACTAATTAAATGGCTTCAGCCAGAATAAGTAGAGAAGGAGGTAGTTTGTTTAGAGGATGAGGCCGCTTCCGGCAGAATAAGGAGAGAAGGAGAAGAATATACAGGAAAGAAATGGAAGTAGGGAAGAAAACAATCCCAAAGTGATCAAAGAAGAATACCTTTTGAGTTTCAGAATGCCAATCAAGAGAAACATATTGGCACTCTGAAAATAGTCCGGTCACTTGTCCCACAATGTTGCAAACCACACCAGTTTGCTGCTGAGATCCAGGAGGATGGTGAAAGAACAACGTAGCCTCGATCATGTTCACATTTCATAGCATGCATAACAGTAGCTTCCCCCTTGTCATCGGACATACCCATGTCAAAGAATATCTATGTACAAGGGCATCATGCAAAGAAACAAATTCAGATAGCAATCTTAATTTCAAGAAATTGAGCCAAGGTAACGTAGCCTATATAGAAGGCACATATTTGATATAACACAGAATACCCAGAATATACAACTACCAAATACTAGTCAATAAGTAAATAAAGTAGAAGGAGCAATAAGTTCTACCTCGGAGCCCTTGACAATTTGTATAATACTGAGTTGATCTGTCACTGAGTTGATTTTTTCTTTACTTAACTGCTGTAAAAGAGAATGTCTTCTGCTAATGATTGTCAGCCGCCATAGCTTATCAGAAAGGGATGGAAATTCATGCTTCCGATTATCTGCAAAGAGAAACTGGAAGTTATTGCGGAGGTTTTCCAATCTCTTACTAACTCCTTATGAAGTGTAGTTTTCGAGCAGTTGAGGAAAACATCAACTCGGTGAAGGATTTTCGATTTCAGTATTATTCAAACCGTCAAGGGCTCCAAGATGTAAGAACTTACTGCTCTTTCACTTTATTAACCAATGACTATTTGCTAGTCGTATATTCTTGGTAGTTTGTGTTTCAAATCTGAGGCAGTGCCTGTTGAATATTGAAAAACAAGAGACTGAATTTTATTGCTGAAAACTCAATACATTGACTCATGATGACATGTTCTA